>JAHQRK010000071.1:0-41917 GCA_019828595.1 Aphanomyces cochlioides | reverse complement strand
ACTTCTCCACTTTTGGTACCCACGTGCCACATGCACATCTCGACCCCATCGAGATACCCACTCGCCACGTCTGGCATGTTTGAAAGGTGTCATGCTCGTGTGGTGGACGACCAAGCATCAACTTGGTCCGAAATCAACACGCGAGAGTCCCAAGCATACCCCACAAAATGCATCTCGATGCCACTTTTTTCTCCACTTTTGGTACCCACGTGCCACATGCACATCTCGACCCCATCGAGATACCCACTCGCCACGTCTGGCATGTTTGAAAGGTGTCATGCTCGTGTGGTGGACGACCAACATCAACTTGGTCCGAAATCAACACGCGAGAGTCCCAAGCATACCCCACAAATGCATCTCGATGCCACTTTTTCTCCACTTTTGGTACCCACGTGCCACATGCACATCTCAACCCCATCCAGATACCCACTCGCCACGTCTGGCATGTTTGAAAGGTGTCATGCTCGTGGTGAACACCAAGCATCAACTTGGTCCAAAATTGGAGCACGCAGAGTTCCGGCATACCCCACAAAATGCATCTCGATGCCACTTTTTCTCCACTTTTGGTACCCACGTGCCACATGCACATCTCGACCCCATCGAGATACCCACTCGCCACGTCTGGCATGTTTGAAAGGTGTCATGCTCGTGTGGTGGACGACCAAGCATCAACTTGGTCCGAAATCAACACGAGAGTCCCAAGCATACCCCACAAAATGCATCTCGATGCCACTTTTTCTCCACTTTTGGTACCCACGTGCCACATGCACATCTCGACCCCATCGAGATACCCACTCGCCACGTCTGGCATGTTTGAAAGGTGTCATGCTCGTGTGGTGGACGACCAAGCATCAACTTGGTCCGAAATCAACACGCGAGAGTCCCAAGCATACCCCACAAAATGCATCTCGATGCCACTTTTTCTCCACTTTTGGTACCCACGTGCCACATGCACATCTCGACCCCATCGAGATACCCACTCGCCACGTCTGGCATGTTTGAAAGGTGTCATGCTCGTGTGGTGGACGACCGAGCATCAACTTGGTCCGAAATCAACACGCGAGAAGTCCCAAGCATACCCCACAAAATGCATCTCGATGCCACTTTTTCTCCACTTTTGGTACCCACGTGCCACATGCACATCTCGACCCCATCGAGATACCCACTCGCCACGTCTGGCATGTTTGAAAGGTGTCATGCTCGTGTGGTGGACGACCAAGCATCAACTTGGTCCGAAATCAACACGCGAGAGTCCCAAGCATACCCCACAAAATGCATCTCGATGCCACTTTTTCTCCACTTTTGGTACCCACGTGCCACATGCACATCTCGACCCCATCGAGATACCCACTCGCCACGTCTGGCATGTTTGAAAGGTGTCATGCTCGTGTGGTGGACGACCAAGCATCAACTTGGTCCGAAATCAACACGCGAGAGTCCAAGCATACCCCACAAATGCATCTCGATGCCACTTTTTCTCCACTTTTGGTACCCACGTGCCACATGCACATCTCGACCCCATCGAGATACCCACTCGCCACGTCTGGCATGTTTGAAAGGTGTCATGCTCGTGTGGTGGACGACCAAGCATCAACTTGGTCCGAAATCAACACGCGAGAGTCCCAAGCATACCCCACAAAATGCATCTCGATGCCACTTTTTCTCCACTTTTGGTACCCACGTGCCACATGCACATCTCGACCCCATCGAGATACCCACTCGCCACGTCTGGCATGTTTGAAAGGTGTCATGCTCGTGTGGTGGACGACCAAGCATCAACTTGGTCCGAAATCAACACGCGAGAGTCCCACAAAATGCATCTCGATGCCACTTTTTCTCCACTTTGGTACCCACGTGCCACATGCACATCTCGACCCCATCGAGATACCCACTCGCCACGTCTGGCATGTTTGAAAGGTGTCATGCTCGTGTGGTGGACGACCAAGCATCAACTTGGTCCGAAATCAACACGCGAGAGTCCCAAGCATACCCCACAAAATGCATCTCGATGCCACTTTTTCTCCACTTTTGGTACCCACGTGCCACATGCACATCTCGACCCCATCGAGATACCCACTCGCCACGTCTGGCATGTTTGAAAGGTGTCATGCTCGTGTGGTGGACGACCAAGCATCAACTTGGTCCGAAATCAACACGCGAGAGTCCCAAGCATACCCCACAAAATGCATCTCGATGCCACTTTTTCTCCACTTTTGGTACCCACGTGCCACATGCACATCTCGACCCCATCGAGATACCCACTCGCCACGTCTGGCATGTTTGAAAGGTGTCATGCTCGTGTGGTGGACGACCAAGCATCAACTTGGTCCGAAATCAACACGCGAGAGTCCCAAGCATACCACAAAATGCATCTCGATGCCACTTTTTCTCCACTTTTGGTACCCACGTGCCACATGCACATCTCGACCCCATCGAGATACCCACTCGCCACGTCTGGCATGTTTGAAAGGTGTCATGCTCGTGTGGTGGACGACCAAGCATCAACTTGGTCCGAAATCAACACGCGAGAGTCCCAAGCATACCCCACAAAATGCATCTCGATGCCACTTTTTCTCCACTTTGGTACCCACGTGCCACATGCACATCTCGACCCCATCGAGATACCCACTCGCCACGTCTGGCATGTTTGAAAGGTGTCATGCTCGTGTGGTGGACGACCAAGCATCAACTTGGTCCGAAATCAACACGCGAGAGTCCCAAGCATACCCCACAAAATGCATCTCGATGCCACTTTTTCTCCACTTTTGGTACCCACGTGCCACATGCACATCTCGACCCCATCGAGATACCCACTCGCCACGTCTGGCATGTTTGAAAGGTGTCATGCTCGTGTGGTGGACGACCAAGCATCAACTTGGTCCGAAATCAACACGCGAGAGTCCCAAGCATACCCCACAAAATGCATCTCGATGCCACTTTTTCTCCACTTTTGGTACCCACGTGCCACATGCACATCTCGACCCCATCGAGATACCCACTCGCCACGTCTGGCATGTTTGAAAGGTGTCATGCTCGTGTGGTGGACGACCAAGCATCAACTTGGTCCGAAATCAACACGCGAGAGTCCCAAGCATACCCCACAAAATGCATCTCGATGCCACTTTTTCTCCACTTTTGGTACCCACGTGCCACATGCACATCTCGACCCCATCGAGATACCCACTCGCCACGTCTGGCATGTTTGAAAGGTGTCATGCTCGTGTGGTGGACGACCAAGCATCAACTTGGTCCGAAATCAACACGCGAGAGTCCCAAGCATACCCACAAAATGCATCTCGATGCCACTTTTTCTCCACTTTTGGTACCCACGTGCCACATGCACATCTCGACCCCATCGAGATACCCACTCGCCACGTCTGGCATGTTTGAAAGGTGTCATGCTCGTGTGGTGGACGACCAAGCATCAACTTGGTCCGAAATCAACACGCGAGAGTCCCAAGCATACCCCACAAAATGCATCTCGATGCCACTTTTTTCTCCACTTTTGGTACCCACGTGCCACATGCACATCTCGACCCCATCGAGATACCCACTCGCCACGTCTGGCATGTTTGAAAGGTGTCATGCTCGTGTGGTGGACGACCAAGCATCAACTTGGTCCGAAATCAACACGCGAGAGTCCCAAGCATACCCCACAAAATGCATCTCGATGCCACTTTTTCTCCACTTTTGGTACCCACGTGCCACATGCACATCTCGACCCCATCGAGATACCCACTCGCCACGTCTGGCATGTTTGAAAGGTGTCATGCTCGTGTGGTGGACGACCAAGCATCAACTTGGTCCGAAATCAACACGCGAGAGTCCCAAGCATACCCCACAAAATGCATCTCGATGCCACTTTTTCTCCACTTTTGGTACCCACGTGCCACATGCACATCTCGACCCCATCGAGATACCCACTCGCCACGTCTGGCATGTTTGAAAGGTGTCATGCTCGTGTGGTGGACGACCAAGCATCAACTTGGTCCGAAATCAACACGCGAGAGTCCAAGCATACCCCACAAAATGCATCTCGATGCCACTTTTTCTCCACTTTTGGTACCCACGTGCCACATGCACATCTCGACCCCATCGAGATACCCACTCGCCACGTCTGGCATGTTTGAAAGGTGTCATGCTCGTGTGGTGGACGACCAAGCATCAACTTGGTCCGAAATCAACACGCGAGAGTCCCAAGCATACCCCACAAAATGCATCTCGATGCCACTTTTTCTCCACTTTTGGTACCCACGTGCCACATGCACATCTCGACCCCATCGAGATACCCACTCGCCACGTCTGGCATGTTTGAAAGGTGTCATGCTCGTGTGGTGGACGACCAAGCATCAACTTGGTCCGAAATCAACACGCGAGAGTCCCAAGCATACCCCACAAAATGCATCTCGATGCCACTTTTTCTCCACTTTTGGTACCCACGTGCCACATGCACATCTCGACCCCATCGAGATACCCACTCGCCACGTCTGGCATGTTTGAAAGGTGTCATGCTCGTGTGGTGGACGACCAAGCATCAACTTGGTCCGAAATCAACACGCGAGAGTCCCAAGCATACCCCACAAAATGCATCTCGATGCCACTTTTTCTCCACTTTTGGTACCCACGTGCCACATGCACATCTCGACCCCATCGAGATACCCACTCGCCACGTCTGGCATGTTTGAAAGGTGTCATGCTCGTGTGGTGGACGACCAAGCATCAACTTGGTCCGAAATCAACACGCGAGAGTCCCAAGCATACCCCACAAAATGCATCTCGATGCCACTTTTTCTCCACTTTTGGTACCCACGTGCCACATGCACATCTCGACCCCATCGAGATACCCACTCGCCACGTCTGGCATGTTTGAAAGGTGTCATGCTCGTGTGGTGGACGACCAAGCATCAACTTGGTCCGAAATCAACACGCGAGAGTCCCAAGCATACCCCACAAAATGCATCTCGATGCCACTTTTTCTCCACTTTTGGTACCCACGTGCCACATGCACATCTCGACCCCATCGAGATACCCACTCGCCACGTCTGGCATGTTTGAAAGGTGTCATGCTCGTGTGGTGGACGACCAAGCATCAACTTGGTCCGAAATCAACACGCGAGAGTCCCAAGCATACCCCACAAAATGCATCTCGATGCCACTTTTTCTCCACTTTTGGTACCCACGTGCCACATGCACATCTCGACCCCATCGAGATACCCACTCGCCACGTCTGGCATGTTTGAAAGGTGTCATGCTCGTGTGGTGGACGACCAAGCATCAACTTGGTCCGAAATCAACACGCGAGAGTCCCAAGCATACCCCACAAAATGCATCTCGATGCCACTTTTTCTCCACTTTTGGTACCCACGTGCCACATGCACATCTCGACCCCATCGAGATACCCACTCGCCACGTCTGGCATGTTTGAAAGGTGTCATGCTCGTGTGGTGGACGACCAAGCATCAACTTGGTCCGAAATCAACACGCGAGAGTCCCAAGCATACCACAAAATGCATCTCGATGCCACTTTTTCTCCACTTTTGGTACCCACGTGCCACATGCACATCTCGACCCCATCGAGATACCCACTCGCCACGTCTGGCATGTTTGAAAGGTGTCATGCTCGTGTGGTGGACGACCAAGCATCAACTTGGTCCGAAATCAACACGCGAGAGTCCCAAGCATACCCCACAAAATGCATCTCGATGCCACTTTTTCTCCACTTTTGGTACCCACGTGCCACATGCACATCTCGACCCCATCGAGATACCCACTCGCCACGTCTGGCATGTTTGAAAGGTGTCATGCTCGTGTGGTGGACGACCAAGCATCAACTTGGTCCGAAATCAACACGCGAGAGTCCCAAGCATACCCCACAAAATGCATCTCGATGCCACTTTTTCTCCACTTTGGTACCCACGTGCCACATGCACATCTCGACCCCATCGAGATACCCACTCGCCACGTCTGGCATGTTTGAAAGGTGTCATGCTCGTGTGGTGGACGACCAAGCATCAACTTGGTCCGAAATCAACACGCGAGAGTCCCAAGCATACCCCACAAAATGCATCTCGATGCCACTTTTTCTCCACTTTTGGTACCCACGTGCCACATGCACATCTCGACCCCATCGAGATACCCACTCGCCACGTCTGGCATGTTTGAAAGGTGTCATGCTCGTGTGGTGGACGACCAAGCATCAACTTGGTCCGAAATCAACACGCGAGAGTCCCAAGCATACCCCACAAAATGCATCTCGATGCCACTTTTTTCCACTTTTGGTACCCACGTGCCACATGCACATCTCGACCCCATCGAGATACCCACTCGCCACGTCTGGCATGTTTGAAAGGTGTCATGCTCGTGTGGTGGACGACCAAGCATCAACTTGGTCCGAAATCAACACGCGAGAGTCCCAAGCATACCCCACAAAATGCATCTCGATGCCACTTTTTCTCCACTTTGGTACCCACGTGCCACATGCACATCTCGACCCCATCGAGATACCCACTCGCCACGTCTGGCATGTTTGAAAGGTGTCATGCTCGTGTGGTGGACGACCAAGCATCAACTTGGTCCGAAATCAACACGCGAGAGTCCCAAGCATACCACAAAATGCATCTCGATGCCACTTTTTCTCCACTTTTGGTACCCACGTGCCACATGCACATCTCGACCCCATCGAGATACCCACTCGCCACGTCTGGCATGTTTGAAAGGTGTCATGCTCGTGTGGTGGACGACCAAGCATCAACTTGGTCCGAAATCAACACGCGAGAGTCCCAAGCATACCACAAAATGCATCTCGATGCCACTTTTTCTCCACTTTTGGTACCCACGTGCCACATGCACATCTCGACCCCATCGAGATACCCACTCGCCACGTCTGGCATGTTTGAAAGGTGTCATGCTCGTGTGGTGGACGACCAAGCATCAACTTGGTCCGAAATCAACACGCGAGAGTCCCAAGCATACCCCACAAAATGCATCTCGATGCCACTTTTTCTCCACTTTTGGTACCCACGTGCCACATGCACATCTCGACCCCATCGAGATACCCACTCGCCACGTCTGGCATGTTTGAAAGGTGTCATGCTCGTGTGGTGGACGACCAAGCATCAACTTGGTCCGAAATCAACACGCGAGAGTCCCAAGCATACCCCACAAAATGCATCTCGATGCCACTTTTTCTCCACTTTGGTACCCACGTGCCACATGCACATCTCGACCCCATCGAGATACCCACTCGCCACGTCTGGCATGTTTGAAAGGTGTCATGCTCGTGTGGTGGACGACCAAGCATCAACTTGGTCCGAAATCAACACGCGAGAGTCCAAGCATACCACAAAATGCATCTCGATGCCACTTTTTCTCCACTTTTGGTACCCACGTGCCACATGCACATCTCGACCCCATCGAGATACCCACTCGCCACGTCTGGCATGTTTGAAAGGTGTCATGCTCGTGTGGTGGACGACCAAGCATCAACTTGGTCCGAAATCAACACGCGAGAGTCCCAAGCATACCCCACAAAATGCATCTCGATGCCACTTTTTCTCCACTTTTGGTACCCACGTGCCACATGCACATCTCGACCCCATCGAGATACCCACTCGCCACGTCTGGCATGTTTGAAAGGTGTCATGCTCGTGTGGTGGACGACCAAGCATCAACTTGGTCCGAAATCAACACGCGAGAGTCCCAAGCATACCCCACAAAATGCATCTCGATGCCACTTTTTCTCCACTTTTGGTACCCACGTGCCACATGCACATCTCGACCCCATCGAGATACCCACTCGCCACGTCTGGCATGTTTGAAAGGTGTCATGCTCGTGTGGTGGACGACCAAGCATCAACTTGGTCCGAAATCAACACGCGAGAGTCCCAAGCATACCCCACAAAATGCATCTCGATGCCACTTTTTCTCCACTTTTGGTACCCACGTGCCACATGCACATCTCGACCCCATCGAGATACCCACTCGCCACGTCTGGCATGTTTGAAAGGTGTCATGCTCGTGTGGTGGACGACCAAGCATCAACTTGGTCCGAAATCAACACGCGAGAGTCCCAAGCATACCACAAAATGCATCTCGATGCCACTTTTTCTCCACTTTTGGTACCCACGTGCCACATGCACATCTCGACCCCATCGAGATACCCACTCGCCACGTCTGGCATGTTTGAAAGGTGTCATGCTCGTGTGGTGGACGACCAAGCATCAACTTGGTCCGAAATCAACACGCGAGAGTCCCAAGCATACCCCACAAAATGCATCTCGATGCCACTTTTTCTCCACTTTTGGTACCCACGTGCCACATGCACATCTCGACCCCATCGAGATACCCACTCGCCACGTCTGGCATGTTTGAAAGGTGTCATGCTCGTGTGGTGGACGACCAAGCATCAACTTGGTCCGAAATCAACACGCGAGAGTCCCAAGCATACCCCACAAAATGCATCTCGATGCCACTTTTTCTCCACTTTTGGTACCCACGTGCCACATGCACATCTCGACCCCATCGAGATACCCACTCGCCACGTCTGGCATGTTTGAAAGGTGTCATGCTCGTGTGGTGGACGACCAAGCATCAACTTGGTCCGAAATCAACACGCGAGAGTCCCAAGCATACCCCACAAAATGCATCTCGATGCCACTTTTTCTCCACTTTTGGTACCCACGTGCCACATGCACATCTCGACCCCATCGAGATACCCACTCGCCACGTCTGGCATGTTTGAAAGGTGTCATGCTCGTGTGGTGGACGACCAAGCATCAACTTGGTCCGAAATCAACACGCGAGAGTCCCAAGCATACCCCACAAAATGCATCTCGATGCCACTTTTTTCTCCACTTTTGGTACCCACGTGCCACATGCACATCTCGACCCCATCGAGATACCCACTCGCCACGTCTGGCATGTTTGAAAGGTGTCATGCTCGTGTGGTGGACGACCAAGCATCAACTTGGTCCGAAATCAACACGCGAGAGTCCCAAGCATACCCCACAAAATGCATCTCGATGCCACTTTTTCTCCACTTTTGGTACCCACGTGCCACATGCACATCTCGACCCCATCGAGATACCCACTCGCCACGTCTGGCATGTTTGAAAGGTGTCATGCTCGTGTGGTGGACGACCAAGCATCAACTTGGTCCGAAATCAACACGCGAGAGTCCCAAGCATACCCCACAAAATGCATCTCGATGCCACTTTTTCTCCACTTTTGGTACCCACGTGCCACATGCACATCTCGACCCCATCGAGATACCCACTCGCCACGTCTGGCATGTTTGAAAGGTGTCATGCTCGTGTGGTGGACGACCAAGCATCAACTTGGTCCGAAATCAACACGCGAGAGTCCCAAGCATACCCCACAAAATGCATCTCGATGCCACTTTTTCTCCACTTTTGGTACCCACGTGCCACATGCACATCTCGACCCCATCGAGATACCCACTCGCCACGTCTGGCATGTTTGAAAGGTGTCATGCTCGTGTGGTGGACGACCAAGCATCAACTTGGTCCGAAATCAACACGCGAGAGTCCCAAGCATACCACAAAATGCATCTCGATGCCACTTTTTCTCCACTTTGGTACCCACGTGCCACATGCACATCTCGACCCCATCGAGATACCCACTCGCCACGTCTGGCATGTTTGAAAGGTGTCATGCTCGTGTGGTGGACGACCAAGCATCAACTTGGTCCGAAATCAACACGCGAGAGTCCCAAGCATACCCCACAAAATGCATCTCGATGCCACTTTTTCTCCACTTTTGGTACCCACGTGCCACATGCACATCTCGACCCCATCGAGATACCCACTCGCCACGTCTGGCATGTTTGAAAGGTGTCATGCTCGTGTGGTGGACGACCAAGCATCAACTTGGTCCGAAATCAACACGCGAGAGTCCCAAGCATACCCCACAAAATGCATCTCGATGCCACTTTTTCTCCACTTTTGGTACCCACGTGCCACATGCACATCTCGACCCCATCGAGATACCCACTCGCCACGTCTGGCATGTTTGAAAGGTGTCATGCTCGTGTGGTGGACGACCAAGCATCAACTTGGTCCGAAATCAACACGCGAGAGTCCCAAGCATACCCCACAAAATGCATCTCGATGCCACTTTTTTCCACTTTGGTACCCACGTGCCACATGCACATCTCGACCCCATCGAGATACCCACTCGCCACGTCTGGCATGTTTGAAAGGTGTCATGCTCGTGTGGTGGACGACCAAGCATCAACTTGGTCCGAAATCAACACGCGAGAGTCCCAAGCATACCCCACAAAATGCATCTCGATGCCACTTTTTCTCCACTTTTGGTACCCACGTGCCACATGCACATCTCGACCCCATCGAGATACCCACTCGCCACGTCTGGCATGTTTGAAAGGTGTCATGCTCGTGTGGTGGACGACCAAGCATCAACTTGGTCCGAAATCAACACGCGAGAGTCCCAAGCATACCCACAAAATGCATCTCGATGCCACTTTTTTCTCCACTTTTGGTACCCACGTGCCACATGCACATCTCGACCCCATCGAGATACCCACTCGCCACGTCTGGCATGTTTGAAAGGTGTCATGCTCGTGTGGTGGACGACCAAGCATCAACTTGGTCCGAAATCAACACGCGAGAGTCCCAAGCATACCCCACAAAATGCATCTCGATGCCACTTTTTCTCCACTTTTGGTACCCACGTGCCACATGCACATCTCGACCCCATCGAGATACCCACTCGCCACGTCTGGCATGTTTGAAAGGTGTCATGCTCGTGTGGTGGACGACCAAGCATCAACTTGGTCCGAAATCAACACGCGAGAGTCCCAAGCATACCCCACAAAATGCATCTCGATGCCACTTTTTCTCCACTTTGGTACCCACGTGCCACATGCACATCTCGACCCCATCGAGATACCCACTCGCCACGTCTGGCATGTTTGAAAGGTGTCATGCTCGTGTGGTGGACGACCAAGCATCAACTTGGTCCGAAATCAACACGCGAGAGTCCCAAGCATACCCCACAAAATGCATCTCGATGCCACTTTTTCTCCACTTTTGGTACCCACGTGCCACATGCACATCTCGACCCCATCGAGATACCCACTCGCCACGTCTGGCATGTTTGAAAGGTGTCATGCTCGTGTGGTGGACGACCAAGCATCAACTTGGTCCGAAATCAACACGCGAGAGTCCCAAGCATACCCCACAAAATGCATCTCGATGCCACTTTTTCTCCACTTTTGGTACCCACGTGCCACATGCACATCTCGACCCCATCGAGATACCCACTCGCCACGTCTGGCATGTTTGAAAGGTGTCATGCTCGTGTGGTGGACGACCAAGCATCAACTTGGTCCGAAATCAACACGCGAGAGTCCCAAGCATACCCCACAAAATGCATCTCGATGCCACTTTTTCTCCACTTTTGGTACCCACGTGCCACATGCACATCTCGACCCCATCGAGATACCCACTCGCCACGTCTGGCATGTTTGAAAGGTGTCATGCTCGTGTGGTGGACGACCAAGCATCAACTTGGTCCGAAATCAACACGCGAGAGTCCCAAGCATACCCCACAAAATGCATCTCGATGCCACTTTTTTCTCCACTTTTGGTACCCACGTGCCACATGCACATCTCGACCCCATCGAGATACCCACTCGCCACGTCTGGCATGTTTGAAAGGTGTCATGCTCGTGTGGTGGACGACCAAGCATCAACTTGGTCCGAAATCAACACGCGAGAGTCCCAAGCATACCCCACAAAATGCATCTCGATGCCACTTTTTCTCCACTTTTGGTACCCACGTGCCACATGCACATCTCGACCCCATCGAGATACCCACTCGCCACGTCTGGCATGTTTGAAAGGTGTCATGCTCGTGTGGTGGACGACCAAGCATCAACTTGGTCCGAAATCAACACGCGAGAGTCCCAAGCATACCCCACAAAATGCATCTCGATGCCACTTTTTCTCCACTTTTGGTACCCACGTGCCACATGCACATCTCGACCCCATCGAGATACCCACTCGCCACGTCTGGCATGTTTGAAAGGTGTCATGCTCGTGTGGTGGACGACCAAGCATCAACTTGGTCCGAAATCAACACGCGAGAGTCCCAAGCATACCCCACAAAATGCATCTCGATGCCACTTTTTCTCCACTTTTGGTACCCACGTGCCACATGCACATCTCGACCCCATCGAGATACCCACTCGCCACGTCTGGCATGTTTGAAAGGTGTCATGCTCGTGTGGTGGACGACCAAGCATCAACTTGGTCCGAAATCAACACGCGAGAGTCCCAAGCATACCCCACAAAATGCATCTCGATGCCACTTTTTCTCCACTTTTGGTACCCACGTGCCACATGCACATCTCGACCCCATCGAGATACCCACTCGCCACGTCTGGCATGTTTGAAAGGTGTCATGCTCGTGTGGTGGACGACCAAGCATCAACTTGGTCCGAAATCAACACGCGAGAGTCCCAAGCATACCCCACAAAATGCATCTCGATGCCACTTTTTCTCCACTTTTGGTACCCACGTGCCACATGCACATCTCGACCCCATCGAGATACCCACTCGCCACGTCTGGCATGTTTGAAAGGTGTCATGCTCGTGTGGTGGACGACCAAGCATCAACTTGGTCCGAAATCAACACGCGAGAGTCCCAAGCATACCCCACAAAATGCATCTCGATGCCACTTTTTCTCCACTTTTGGTACCCACGTGCCACATGCACATCTCGACCCCATCGAGATACCCACTCGCCACGTCTGGCATGTTTGAAAGGTGTCATGCTCGTGTGGTGGACGACCAAGCATCAACTTGGTCCGAAATCAACACGCGAGAGTCCCAAGCATACCCCACAAAATGCATCTCGATGCCACTTTTTTCTCCACTTTTGGTACCCACGTGCCACATGCACATCTCGACCCCATCGAGATACCCACTCGCCACGTCTGGCATGTTTGAAAGGTGTCATGCTCGTGTGGTGGACGACCAAGCATCAACTTGGTCCGAAATCAACACGCGAGAGTCCCAAGCATACCCCACAAAATGCATCTCGATGCCACTTTTTCTCCACTTTTGGTACCCACGTGCCACATGCACATCTCGACCCCATCGAGATACCCACTCGCCACGTCTGGCATGTTTGAAAGGTGTCATGCTCGTGTGGTGGACGACCAAGCATCAACTTGGTCCGAAATCAACACGCGAGAGTCCCAAGCATACCCCACAAAATGCATCTCGATGCCACTTTTTCTCCACTTTTGGTACCCACGTGCCACATGCACATCTCGACCCCATCGAGATACCCACTCGCCACGTCTGGCATGTTTGAAAGGTGTCATGCTCGTGTGGTGGACGACCAAGCATCAACTTGGTCCGAAATCAACACGCGAGAGTCCCAAGCATACCCCACAAAATGCATCTCGATGCCACTTTTTCTCCACTTTGGTACCCACGTGCCACATGCACATCTCGACCCCATCGAGATACCCACTCGCCACGTCTGGCATGTTTGAAAGGTGTCATGCTCGTGTGGTGGACGACCAAGCATCAACTTGGTCCGAAATCAACACGCGAGAGTCCCAAGCATACCCCACAAAATGCATCTCGATGCCACTTTTTCTCCACTTTTGGTACCCACGTGCCACATGCACATCTCGACCCCATCGAGATACCCACTCGCCACGTCTGGCATGTTTGAAAGGTGTCATGCTCGTGTGGTGGACGACCAAGCATCAACTTGGTCCGAAATCAACACGCGAGAGTCCCAAGCATACCCCACAAAATGCATCTCGATGCCACTTTTTCTCCACTTTTGGTACCCACGTGCCACATGCACATCTCGACCCCATCGAGATACCCACTCGCCACGTCTGGCATGTTTGAAAGGTGTCATGCTCGTGTGGTGGACGACCAAGCATCAACTTGGTCCGAAATCAACACGCGAGAGTCCCAAGCATACCCCACAAAATGCATCTCGATGCCACTTTTTCTCCACTTTTGGTACCCACGTGCCACATGCACATCTCGACCCCATCGAGATACCCACTCGCCACGTCTGGCATGTTTGAAAGGTGTCATGCTCGTGTGGTGGACGACCAAGCATCAACTTGGTCCGAAATCAACACGCGAGAGTCCCAAGCATACCCCACAAAATGCATCTCGATGCCACTTTTTCTCCACTTTGGTACCCACGTGCCACATGCACATCTCGACCCCATCGAGATACCCACTCGCCACGTCTGGCATGTTTGAAAGGTGTCATGCTCGTGTGGTGGACGACCAAGCATCAACTTGGTCCGAAATCAACACGCGAGAGTCCCAAGCATACCCCACAAAATGCATCTCGATGCCACTTTTTCTCCACTTTTGGTACCCACGTGCCACATGCACATCTCGACCCCATCGAGATACCCACTCGCCACGTCTGGCATGTTTGAAAGGTGTCATGCTCGTGTGGTGGACGACCAAGCATCAACTTGGTCCGAAATCAACACGCGAGAGTCCCAAGCATACCCCACAAAATGCATCTCGATGCCACTTTTTCTCCACTTTTGGTACCCACGTGCCACATGCACATCTCGACCCCATCGAGATACCCACTCGCCACGTCTGGCATGTTTGAAAGGTGTCATGCTCGTGTGGTGGACGACCAAGCATCAACTTGGTCCGAAATCAACACGCGAGAGTCCCAAGCATACCCCACAAAATGCATCTCGATGCCACTTTTTCTCCACTTTTGGTACCCACGTGCCACATGCACATCTCGACCCCATCGAGATACCCACTCGCCACGTCTGGCATGTTTGAAAGGTGTCATGCTCGTGTGGTGGACGACCAAGCATCAACTTGGTCCGAAATCAACACGCGAGAGTCCCAAGCATACCCCACAAAATGCATCTCGATGCCACTTTTTCTCCACTTTTGGTACCCACGTGCCACATGCACATCTCGACCCCATCGAGATACCCACTCGCCACGTCTGGCATGTTTGAAAGGTGTCATGCTCGTGTGGTGGACGACCAAGCATCAACTTGGTCCGAAATCAACACGCGAGAGTCCCAAGCATACCCCACAAAATGCATCTCGATGCCACTTTTTCTCCACTTTTGGTACCCACGTGCCACATGCACATCTCGACCCCATCGAGATACCCACTCGCCACGTCTGGCATGTTTGAAAGGTGTCATGCTCGTGTGGTGGACGACCAAGCATCAACTTGGTCCGAAATCAACACGCGAGAGTCCCAAGCATACCCCACAAAATGCATCTCGATGCCACTTTTTCTCCACTTTGGTACCCACGTGCCACATGCACATCTCGACCCCATCGAGATACCCACTCGCCACGTCTGGCATGTTTGAAAGGTGTCATGCTCGTGTGGTGGACGACCAAGCATCAACTTGGTCCGAAATCAACACGCGAGAGTCCCAGCATACCCACAAAATGCATCTCGATGCCACTTTTTCTCCACTTTTGGTACCCACGTGCCACATGCACATCTCGACCCCATCGAGATACCCACTCGCCACGTCTGGCATGTTTGAAAGGTGTCATGCTCGTGTGGTGGACGACCAAGCATCAACTTGGTCCGAAATCAACACGCGAGAGTCCCAAGCATACCCCACAAAATGCATCTCGATGCCACTTTTTCTCCACTTTTGGTACCCACGTGCCACATGCACATCTCGACCCCATCGAGATACCCACTCGCCACGTCTGGCATGTTTGAAAGGTGTCATGCTCGTGTGGTGGACGACCAAGCATCAACTTGGTCCGAAATCAACACGCGAGAGTCCCAAGCATACCACAAAATGCATCTCGATGCCACTTTTTCTCCACTTTTGGTACCCACGTGCCACATGCACATCTCGACCCCATCGAGATACCCACTCGCCACGTCTGGCATGTTTGAAAGGTGTCATGCTCGTGTGGTGGACGACCAAGCATCAACTTGGTCCGAAATCAACACGCGAGAGTCCCAAGCATACCCCACAAAATGCATCTCGATGCCACTTTTTCTCCACTTTTGGTACCCACGTGCCACATGCACATCTCGACCCCATCGAGATACCCACTCGCCACGTCTGGCATGTTTGAAAGGTGTCATGCTCGTGTGGTGGACGACCAAGCATCAACTTGGTCCGAAATCAACACGCGAGAGTCCCAAGCATACCCCACAAAATGCATCTCGATGCCACTTTTTCTCCACTTTTGGTACCCACGTGCCACATGCACATCTCGACCCCATCGAGATACCCACTCGCCACGTCTGGCATGTTTGAAAGGTGTCATGCTCGTGTGGTGGACGACCAAGCATCAACTTGGTCCGAAATCAACACGCGAGAGTCCCAGCATACCCCACAAAATGCATCTCGATGCCACTTTTTCTCCACTTTTGGTACCCACGTGCCACATGCACATCTCGACCCCATCGAGATACCCACTCGCCACGTCTGGCATGTTTGAAAGGTGTCATGCTCGTGTGGTGGACGACCAAGCATCAACTTGGTCCGAAATCAACACGCGAGAGTCCCAAGCATACCCCACAAAATGCATCTCGATGCCACTTTTTTCTCCACTTTTGGTACCCACGTGCCACATGCACATCTCGACCCCATCGAGATACCCACTCGCCACGTCTGGCATGTTTGAAAGGTGTCATGCTCGTGTGGTGGACGACCAAGCATCAACTTGGTCCGAAATCAACACGCGAGAGTCCCAAGCATACCCCACAAAATGCATCTCGATGCCACTTTTTCTCCACTTTTGGTACCCACGTGCCACATGCACATCTCGACCCCATCGAGATACCCACTCGCCACGTCTGGCATGTTTGAAAGGTGTCATGCTCGTGTGGTGGACGACCAAGCATCAACTTGGTCCGAAATCAACACGCGAGAGTCCCAAGCATACCACAAAATGCATCTCGATGCCACTTTTTCTCCACTTTTGGTACCCACGTGCCACATGCACATCTCGACCCCATCGAGATACCCACTCGCCACGTCTGGCATGTTTGAAAGGTGTCATGCTCGTGTGGTGGACGACCAAGCATCAACTTGGTCCGAAATCAACACGCGAGAGTCCCAAGCATACCCCACAAAATGCATCTCGATGCCACTTTTTCTCCACTTTTGGTACCCACGTGCCACATGCACATCTCGACCCCATCGAGATACCCACTCGCCACGTCTGGCATGTTTGAAAGGTGTCATGCTCGTGTGGTGGACGACCAAGCATCAACTTGGTCCGAAATCAACACGCGAGAGTCCCAAGCATACCCCACAAAATGCATCTCGATGCCACTTTTTCTCCACTTTTGGTACCCACGTGCCACATGCACATCTCGACCCCATCGAGATACCCACTCGCCACGTCTGGCATGTTTGAAAGGTGTCATGCTCGTGTGGTGGACGACCAAGCATCAACTTGGTCCGAAATCAACACGCGAGAGTCCCAAGCATACCCCACAAAATGCATCTCGATGCCACTTTTTTCTCCACTTTTGGTACCCACGTGCCACATGCACATCTCGACCCCATCGAGATACCCACTCGCCACGTCTGGCATGTTTGAAAGGTGTCATGCTCGTGTGGTGGACGACCAAGCATCAACTTGGTCCGAAATCAACACGCGAGAGTCCCAAGCATACCCCACAAAATGCATCTCGATGCCACTTTTTCTCCACTTTGGTACCCACGTGCCACATGCACATCTCGACCCCATCGAGATACCCACTCGCCACGTCTGGCATGTTTGAAAGGTGTCATGCTCGTGTGGTGGACGACCAAGCATCAACTTGGTCCGAAATCAACACGCGAGAGTCCCAAGCATACCCCACAAAATGCATCTCGATGCCACTTTTTCTCCACTTTTGGTACCCACGTGCCACATGCACATCTCGACCCCATCGAGATACCCACTCGCCACGTCTGGCATGTTTGAAAGGTGTCATGCTCGTGTGGTGGACGACCAAGCATCAACTTGGTCCGAAATCAACACGCGAGAGTCCCAAGCATACCCCACAAAATGCATCTCGATGCCACTTTTTCTCCACTTTTGGTACCCACGTGCCACATGCACATCTCGACCCCATCGAGATACCCACTCGCCACGTCTGGCATGTTTGAAAGGTGTCATGCTCGTGTGGTGGACGACCAAGCATCAACTTGGTCCGAAATCAACACGCGAGAGTCCCAAGCATACCCCACAAAATGCATCTCGATGCCACTTTTTCTCCACTTTGGTACCCACGTGCCACATGCACATCTCGACCCCATCGAGATACCCACTCCCACGTCTGGCATGTTTGAAAGGTGTCATGCTCGTGTGGTGGACGACCAAGCATCAACTTGGTCCGAAATCAACACGCGAGAGTCCCAAGCATACCCCACAAAATGCATCTCGATGCCACTTTTTCTCCACTTTTGGTACCCACGTGCCACATGCACATCTCGACCCCATCGAGATACCCACTCGCCACGTCTGGCATGTTTGAAAGGTGTCATGCTCGTGTGGTGGACGACCAAGCATCAACTTGGTCCGAAATCAACACGCGAGAGTCCCAAGCATACCCCACAAAATGCATCTCGATGCCACTTTTTCTCCACTTTTGGTACCCACGTGCCACATGCACATCTCGACCCCATCGAGATACCCACTCGCCACGTCTGGCATGTTTGAAAGGTGTCATGCTCGTGTGGTGGACGACCAAGCATCAACTTGGTCCGAAATCAACACGCGAGAGTCCCAAGCATACCCCACAAAATGCATCTCGATGCCACTTTTTCTCCACTTTTGGTACCCACGTGCCACATGCACATCTCGACCCCATCGAGATACCCACTCGCCACGTCTGGCATGTTTGAAAGGTGTCATGCTCGTGTGGTGGACGACCAAGCATCAACTTGGTCCGAAATCAACACGCGAGAGTCCCAAGCATACCACAAAATGCATCTCGATGCCACTTTTTCTCCACTTTTGGTACCCACGTGCCACATGCACATCTCGACCCCATCGAGATACCCACTCGCCACGTCTGGCATGTTTGAAAGGTGTCATGCTCGTGTGGTGGACGACCAAGCATCAACTTGGTCCGAAATCAACACGCGAGAGTCCCAAGCATACCCCACAAAATGCATCTCGATGCCACTTTTTCTCCACTTTTGGTACCCACGTGCCACATGCACATCTCGACCCCATCGAGATACCCACTCGCCACGTCTGGCATGTTTGAAAGGTGTCATGCTCGTGTGGTGGACGACCAAGCATCAACTTGGTCCGAAATCAACACGCGAGAGTCCCAAGCATACCCCACAAAATGCATCTCGATGCCACTTTTTCTCCACTTTTGGTACCCACGTGCCACATGCACATCTCGACCCCATCGAGATACCCACTCGCCACGTCTGGCATGTTTGAAAGGTGTCATGCTCGTGTGGTGGACGACCAAGCATCAACTTGGTCCGAAATCAACACGCGAGAGTCCCAAGCATACCCCACAAAATGCATCTCGATGCCACTTTTTTCTCCACTTTTGGTACCCACGTGCCACATGCACATCTCGACCCCATCGAGATACCCACTCGCCACGTCTGGCATGTTTGAAAGGTGTCATGCTCGTGTGGTGGACGACCAAGCATCAACTTGGTCCGAAATCAACACGCGAGAGTCCCAAGCATACCCCACAAAATGCATCTCGATGCCACTTTTTCTCCACTTTTGGTACCCACGTGCCACATGCACATCTCGACCCCATCGAGATACCCACTCGCCACGTCTGGCATGTTTGAAAGGTGTCATGCTCGTGTGGTGGACGACCAAGCATCAACTTGGTCCGAAATCAACACGCGAGAGTCCCAAGCATACCCCACAAAATGCATCTCGATGCCACTTTTTCTCCACTTTGGTACCCACGTGCCACATGCACATCTCGACCCCATCGAGATACCCACTCGCCACGTCTGGCATGTTTGAAAGGTGTCATGCTCGTGTGGTGGACGACCAAGCATCAACTTGGTCCGAAATCAACACGCGAGAGTCCCAAGCATACCCCACAAAATGCATCTCGATGCCACTTTTTCTCCACTTTTGGTACCCACGTGCCACATGCACATCTCGACCCCATCGAGATACCCACTCGCCACGTCTGGCATGTTTGAAAGGTGTCATGCTCGTGTGGTGGACGACCAAGCATCAACTTGGTCCGAAATCAACACGCGAGAGTCCCAAGCATACCCCACAAAATGCATCTCGATGCCACTTTTTCTCCACTTTTGGTACCCACGTGCCACATGCACATCTCGACCCCATCGAGATACCCACTCGCCACGTCTGGCATGTTTGAAAGGTGTCATGCTCGTGTGGTGGACGACCAAGCATCAACTTGGTCCGAAATCAACACGCGAGAGTCCCAAGCATACCCCACAAAATGCATCTCGATGCCACTTTTTCTCCACTTTTGGTACCCACGTGCCACATGCACATCTCGACCCCATCGAGATACCCACTCGCCACGTCTGGCATGTTTGAAAGGTGTCATGCTCGTGTGGTGGACGACCAAGCATCAACTTGGTCCGAAATCAACACGCGAGAGTCCCAAGCATACCCCACAAAATGCATCTCGATGCCACTTTTTCTCCACTTTTGGTACCCACGTGCCACATGCACATCTCGACCCCATCGAGATACCCACTCGCCACGTCTGGCATGTTTGAAAGGTGTCATGCTCGTGTGGTGGACGACCAAGCATCAACTTGGTCCGAAATCAACACGCGAGAGTCCCAAGCATACCCCACAAAATGCATCTCGATGCCACTTTTTCTCCACTTTTGGTACCCACGTGCCACATGCACATCTCGACCCCATCGAGATACCCACTCGCCACGTCTGGCATGTTTGAAAGGTGTCATGCTCGTGTGGTGGACGACCAAGCATCAACTTGGTCCGAAATCAACACGCGAGAGTCCCAAGCATACCCCACAAAATGCATCTCGATGCCACTTTTTCTCCACTTTTGGTACCCACGTGCCACATGCACATCTCGACCCCATCGAGATACCCACTCGCCACGTCTGGCATGTTTGAAAGGTGTCATGCTCGTGTGGTGGACGACCAAGCATCAACTTGGTCCGAAATCAACACGCGAGAGTCCCAAGCATACCCCACAAAATGCATCTCGATGCCACTTTTTCTCCACTTTTGGTACCCACGTGCCACATGCACATCTCGACCCCATCGAGATACCCACTCGCCACGTCTGGCATGTTTGAAAGGTGTCATGCTCGTGTGGTGGACGACCAAGCATCAACTTGGTCCGAAATCAACACGCGAGAGTCCCAGCATACCCCACAAAATGCATCTCGATGCCACTTTTTCTCCACTTTTGGTACCCACGTGCCACATGCACATCTCGACCCCATCGAGATACCCACTCGCCACGTCTGGCATGTTTGAAAGGTGTCATGCTCGTGTGGTGGACGACCAAGCATCAACTTGGTCCGAAATCAACACGCGAGAGTCCCAAGCATACCACAAAATGCATCTCGATGCCACTTTTTCTCCACTTTTGGTACCCACGTGCCACATGCACATCTCGACCCCATCGAGATACCCACTCGCCACGTCTGGCATGTTTGAAAGGTGTCATGCTCGTGTGGTGGACGACCAAGCATCAACTTGGTCCGAAATCAACACGCGAGAGTCCCAAGCATACCCCACAAAATGCATCTCGATGCCACTTTTTCTCCACTTTTGGTACCCACGTGCCACATGCACATCTCGACCCCATCGAGATACCCACTCGCCACGTCTGGCATGTTTGAAAGGTGTCATGCTCGTGTGGTGGACGACCAAGCATCAACTTGGTCCGAAATCAACACGCGAGAGTCCCAAGCATACCCCACAAAATGCATCTCGATGCCACTTTTTCTCCACTTTTGGTACCCACGTGCCACATGCACATCTCGACCCCATCGAGATACCCACTCGCCACGTCTGGCATGTTTGAAAGGTGTCATGCTCGTGTGGTGGACGACCAAGCATCAACTTGGTCCGAAATCAACACGCGAGAGTCCCAAGCATACCCCACAAAATGCATCTCGATGCCACTTTTTCTCCACTTTGGTACCCACGTGCCACATGCACATCTCGACCCCATCGAGATACCCACTCGCCACGTCTGGCATGTTTGAAAGGTGTCATGCTCGTGTGGTGGACGACCAAGCATCAACTTGGTCCGAAATCAACACGCGAGAGTCCCAAGCATACCCCACAAAATGCATCTCGATGCCACTTTTTCTCCACTTTTGGTACCCACGTGCCACATGCACATCTCGACCCCATCGAGATACCCACTCGCCACGTCTGGCATGTTTGAAAGGTGTCATGCTCGTGTGGTGGACGACCAAGCATCAACTTGGTCCGAAATCAACACGCGAGAGTCCCAAGCATACCCCACAAAATGCATCTCGATGCCACTTTTTCTCCACTTTTGGTACCCACGTGCCACATGCACATCTCGACCCCATCGAGATACCCACTCGCCACGTCTGGCATGTTTGAAAGGTGTCATGCTCGTGTGGTGGACGACCAAGCATCAACTTGGTCCGAAATCAACACGCGAGAGTCCCAAGCATACCCCACAAAATGCATCTCGATGCCACTTTTTCTCCACTTTGGTACCCACGTGCCACATGCACATCTCGACCCCATCGAGATACCCACTCGCCACGTCTGGCATGTTTGAAAGGTGTCATGCTCGTGTGGTGGACGACCAAGCATCAACTTGGTCCGAAATCAACACGCGAGAGTCCCAAGCATACCCCACAAAATGCATCTCGATGCCACTTTTTCTCCACTTTTGGTACCCACGTGCCACATGCACATCTCGACCCCATCGAGATACCCACTCGCCACGTCTGGCATGTTTGAAAGGTGTCATGCTCGTGTGGTGGACGACCAAGCATCAACTTGGTCCGAAATCAACACGCGAGAGTCCCAAGCATACCCCACAAAATGCATCTCGATGCCACTTTTTCTCCACTTTTGGTACCCACGTGCCACATGCACATCTCGACCCCATCGAGATACCCACTCGCCACGTCTGGCATGTTTGAAAGGTGTCATGCTCGTGTGGTGGACGACCAAGCATCAACTTGGTCCGAAATCAACACGCGAGAGTCCCAAGCATACCCCACAAAATGCATCTCGATGCCACTTTTTCTCCACTTTTGGTACCCACGTGCCACATGCACATCTCGACCCCATCGAGATACCCACTCGCCACGTCTGGCATGTTTGAAAGGTGTCATGCTCGTGTGGTGGACGACCAAGCATCAACTTGGTCCGAAATCAACACGCGAGAGTCCCAAGCATACCCCACAAAATGCATCTCGATGCCACTTTTTTCTCCACTTTTGGTACCCACGTGCCACATGCACATCTCGACCCCATCGAGATACCCACTCGCCACGTCTGGCATGTTTGAAAGGTGTCATGCTCGTGTGGTGGACGACCAAGCATCAACTTGGTCCGAAATCAACACGCGAGAGTCCCAAGCATACCCCACAAAATGCATCTCGATGCCACTTTTTCTCCACTTTTGGTACCCACGTGCCACATGCACATCTCGACCCCATCGAGATACCCACTCGCCACGTCTGGCATGTTTGAAAGGTGTCATGCTCGTGTGGTGGACGACCAAGCATCAACTTGGTCCGAAATCAACACGCGAGAGTCCCAAGCATACCCCACAAAATGCATCTCGATGCCACTTTTTCTCCACTTTTGGTACCCACGTGCCACATGCACATCTCGACCCCATCGAGATACCCACTCGCCACGTCTGGCATGTTTGAAAGGTGTCATGCTCGTGTGGTGGACGACCAAGCATCAACTTGGTCCGAAATCAACACGCGAGAGTCCCAAGCATACCCCACAAAATGCATCTCGATGCCACTTTTTCTCCACTTTTGGTACCCACGTGCCACATGCACATCTCGACCCCATCGAGATACCCACTCGCCACGTCTGGCATGTTTGAAAGGTGTCATGCTCGTGTGGTGGACGACCAAGCATCAACTTGGTCCGAAATCAACACGCGAGAGTCCCAAGCATACCCCACAAAATGCATCTCGATGCCACTTTTTCTCCACTTTTGGTACCCACGTGCCACATGCACATCTCGACCCCATCGAGATACCCACTCGCCACGTCTGGCATGTTTGAAAGGTGTCATGCTCGTGTGGTGGACGACCAAGCATCAACTTGGTCCGAAATCAACACGCGAGAGTCCCAAGCATACCCCACAAAATGCATCTCGATGCCACTTTTTCTCCACTTTTGGTACCCACGTGCCACATGCACATCTCGACCCCATCGAGATACCCACTCGCCACGTCTGGCATGTTTGAAAGGTGTCATGCTCGTGTGGTGGACGACCAAGCATCAACTTGGTCCGAAATCAACACGCGAGAGTCCCAAGCATACCCCACAAAATGCATCTCGATGCCACTTTTTCTCCACTTTTGGTACCCACGTGCCACATGCACATCTCGACCCCATCGAGATACCCACTCGCCACGTCTGGCATGTTTGAAAGGTGTCATGCTCGTGTGGTGGACGACCAAGCATCAACTTGGTCCGAAATCAACACGCGAGAGTCCCAAGCATACCCCACAAAATGCATCTCGATGCCACTTTTTCTCCACTTTTGGTACCCACGTGCCACATGCACATCTCGACCCCATCGAGATACCCACTCGCCACGTCTGGCATGTTTGAAAGGTGTCATGCTCGTGTGGTGGACGACCAAGCATCAACTTGGTCCGAAATCAACACGCGAGAGTCCCAAGCATACCCCACAAAATGCATCTCGATGCCACTTTTTCTCCACTTTTGGTACCCACGTGCCACATGCACATCTCGACCCCATCGAGATACCCACTCGCCACGTCTGGCATGTTTGAAAGGTGTCATGCTCGTGTGGTGGACGACCAAGCATCAACTTGGTCCGAAATCAACACGCGAGAGTCCCAAGCATACCCCACAAAATGCATCTCGATGCCACTTTTTCTCCACTTTTGGTACCCACGTGCCACATGCACATCTCGACCCCATCGAGATACCCACTCGCCACGTCTGGCATGTTTGAAAGGTGTCATGCTCGTGTGGTGGACGACCAAGCATCAACTTGGTCCGAAATCAACACGCGAGAGTCCCAAGCATACCCCACAAAATGCATCTCGATGCCACTTTTTCTCCACTTTTGGTACCCACGTGCCACATGCACATCTCGACCCCATCGAGATACCCACTCGCCACGTCTGGCATGTTTGAAAGGTGTCATGCTCGTGTGGTGGACGACCAAGCATCAACTTGGTCCGAAATCAACACGCGAGAGTCCCAAGCATACCCCACAAAATGCATCTCGATGCCACTTTTTCTCCACTTTTGGTACCCACGTGCCACATGCACATCTCGACCCCATCGAGATACCCACTCGCCACGTCTGGCATGTTTGAAAGGTGTCATGCTCGTGTGGTGGACGACCAAGCATCAACTTGGTCCGAAATCAACACGCGAGAGTCCCAAGCATACCCCACAAAATGCATCTCGATGCCACTTTTTCTCCACTTTTGGTACCCACGTGCCACATGCACATCTCGACCCCATCGAGATACCCACTCGCCACGTCTGGCATGTTTGAAAGGTGTCATGCTCGTGTGGTGGACGACCAAGCATCAACTTGGTCCGAAATCAACACGCGAGAGTCCCAAGCATACCCCACAAAATGCATCTCGATGCCACTTTTTCTCCACTTTTGGTACCCACGTGCCACATGCACATCTCGACCCCATCGAGATACCCACTCGCCACGTCTGGCATGTTTGAAAGGTGTCATGCTCGTGTGGTGGACGACCAAGCATCAACTTGGTCCGAAATCAACACGCGAGAGTCCCAAGCATACCCCACAAAATGCATCTCGATGCCACTTTTTCTCCACTTTTGGTACCCACGTGCCACATGCACATCTCGACCCCATCGAGATACCCACTCGCCACGTCTGGCATGTTTGAAAGGTGTCATGCTCGTGTGGTGGACGACCAAGCATCAACTTGGTCCGAAATCAACACGCGAGAGTCCCAAGCATACCCCACAAAATGCATCTCGATGCCACTTTTTCTCCACTTTTGGTACCCACGTGCCACATGCACATCTCGACCCCATCGAGATACCCACTCGCCACGTCTGGCATGTTTGAAAGGTGTCATGCTCGTGTGGTGGACGACCAAGCATCAACTTGGTCCGAAATCAACACGCGAGAGTCCCAAGCATACCCCACAAAATGCATCTCGATGCCACTTTTTCTCCACTTTTGGTACCCACGTGCCACATGCACATCTCGACCCCATCGAGATACCCACTCGCCACGTCTGGCATGTTTGAAAGGTGTCATGCTCGTGTGGTGGACGACCAAGCATCAACTTGGTCCGAAATCAACACGCGAGAGTCCCAAGCATACCCCACAAAATGCATCTCGATGCCACTTTTTCTCCACTTTTGGTACCCACGTGCCACATGCACATCTCGACCCCATCGAGATACCCACTCGCCACGTCTGGCATGTTTGAAAGGTGTCATGCTCGTGTGGTGGACGACCAAGCATCAACTTGGTCCGAAATCAACACGCGAGAGTCCCAAGCATACCCCACAAAATGCATCTCGATGCCACTTTTTCTCCACTTTTGGTACCCACGTGCCACATGCACATCTCGACCCCATCGAGATACCCACTCGCCACGTCTGGCATGTTTGAAAGGTGTCATGCTCGTGTGGTGGACGACCAAGCATCAACTTGGTCCGAAATCAACACGCGAGAGTCCCAAGCATACCCCACAAAATGCATCTCGATGCCACTTTTTCTCCACTTTTGGTACCCACGTGCCACATGCACATCTCGACCCCATCGAGATACCCACTCGCCACGTCTGGCATGTTTGAAAGGTGTCATGCTCGTGTGGTGGACGACCAAGCATCAACTTGGTCCGAAATCAACACGCGAGAGTCCCAAGCATACCCCACAAAATGCATCTCGATGCCACTTTTTCTCCACTTTTGGTACCCACGTGCCACATGCACATCTCGACCCCATCGAGATACCCACTCGCCACGTCTGGCATGTTTGAAAGGTGTCATGCTCGTGTGGTGGACGACCAAGCATCAACTTGGTCCGAAATCAACACGCGAGAGTCCCAAGCATACCCCACAAAATGCATCTCGATGCCACTTTTTCTCCACTTTTGGTACCCACGTGCCACATGCACATCTCACCCCATCGAGATACCCACTCGCCACGTCTGGCATGTTTGAAAGGTGTCATGCTCGTGTGGTGGACGACCAAGCATCAACTTGGTCCGAAATCAACACGCGAGAGTCCCAAGCATACCCCACAAAATGCATCTCGATGCCACTTTTTCTCCACTTTTGGTACCCACGTGCCACATGCACATCTCGACCCCATCGAGATACCCACTCGCCACGTCTGGCATGTTTGAAAGGTGTCATGCTCGTGTGGTGGACGACCAAGCATCAACTTGGTCCGAAATCAACACGCGAGAGTCCCAAGCATACCCCACAAAATGCATCTCGATGCCACTTTTTCTCCACTTTTGGTACCCACGTGCCACATGCACATCTCGACCCCATCGAGATACCCACTCGCCACGTCTGGCATGTTTGAAAGGTGTCATGCTCGTGTGGTGGACGACCAAGCATCAACTTGGTCCGAAATCAACACGCGAGAGTCCCAAGCATACCCCACAAAATGCATCTCGATGCCACTTTTTCTCCACTTTTGGTACCCACGTGCCACATGCACATCTCGACCCCATCGAGATACCCACTCGCCACGTCTGGCATGTTTGAAAGGTGTCATGCTCGTGTGGTGGACGACCAAGCATCAACTTGGTCCGAAATCAACACGCGAGAGTCCCAAGCATACCCCACAAAATGCATCTCGATGCCACTTTTTCTCCACTTTTGGTACCCACGTGCCACATGCACATCTCGACCCCATCGAGATACCCACTCGCCACGTCTGGCATGTTTGAAAGGTGTCATGCTCGTGTGGTGGACGACCAAGCATCAACTTGGTCCGAAATCAACACGCGAGAGTCCCAAGCATACCCCACAAAATGCATCTCGATGCCACTTTTTCTCCACTTTTGGTACCCACGTGCCACATGCACATCTCGACCCCATCGAGATACCCACTCGCCACGTCTGGCATGTTTGAAAGGTGTCATGCTCGTGTGGTGGACGACCAAGCATCAACTTGGTCCGAAATCAACACGCGAGAGTCCCAAGCATACCCCACAAAATGCATCTCGATGCCACTTTTTCTCCACTTTTGGTACCCACGTGCCACATGCACATCTCGACCCCATCGAGATACCCACTCGCCACGTCTGGCATGTTTGAAAGGTGTCATGCTCGTGTGGTGGACGACCAAGCATCAACTTGGTCCGAAATCAACACGCGAGAGTCCCAAGCATACCCCACAAAATGCATCTCGATGCCACTTTTTCTCCACTTTTGGTACCCACGTGCCACATGCACATCTCGACCCCATCGAGATACCCACTCGCCACGTCTGGCATGTTTGAAAGGTGTCATGCTCGTGTGGTGGACGACCAAGCATCAACTTGGTCCGAAATCAACACGCGAGAGTCCCAAGCATACCCCACAAAATGCATCTCGATGCCACTTTTTCTCCACTTTTGGTACCCACGTGCCACATGCACATCTCGACCCCATCGAGATACCCACTCGCCACGTCTGGCATGTTTGAAAGGTGTCATGCTCGTGTGGTGGACGACCAAGCATCAACTTGGTCCGAAATCAACACGCGAGAGTCCCAGCATACCCCACAAAATGCATCTCGATGCCACTTTTTCTCCACTTTTGGTACCCACGTGCCACATGCACATCTCGACCCCATCGAGATACCCACTCGCCACGTCTGGCATGTTTGAAAGGTGTCATGCTCGTGTGGTGGACGACCAAGCATCAACTTGGTCCGAAATGATCAACACGCGAGAGTCCCAAGCATACCCCACAAAATGCATCTCGATGCCACTTTTTCTCCACTTTTGGTACCCACGTGCCACATGCACATCTCGACCCCATCGAGATACCCACTCGCCACGTCTGGCATGTTTGAAAGGTGTCATGCTCGTGTGGTGGACGACCAAGCATCAACTTGGTCCGAAATCAACACGCGAGAGTCCCAAGCATACCCCACAAAATGCATCTCGATGCCACTTTTTCTCCACTTTTGGTACCCACGTGCCACATGCACATCTCGACCCCATCGAGATACCCACTCGCCACGTCTGGCATGTTTGAAAGGTGTCATGCTCGTGTGGTGGACGACCAAGCATCAACTTGGTCCGAAATCAACACGCGAGAGTCCCAAGCATACCCCACAAAATGCATCTCGATGCCACTTTTTCTCCACTTTTGGTACCCACGTGCCACATGCACATCTCGACCCCATCGAGATACCCACTCGCCACGTCTGGCATGTTTGAAAGGTGTCATGCTCGTGTGGTGGACGACCAAGCATCAACTTGGTCCGAAATCAACACGCGAGAGTCCCAAGCATACCCCACAAAATGCATCTCGATGCCACTTTTTCTCCACTTTTGGTACCCACGTGCCACATGCACATCTCGACCCCATCGAGATACCCACTCGCCACGTCTGGCATGTTTGAAAGGTGTCATGCTCGTGTGGTGGACGACCAAGCATCAACTTGGTCCGAAATCAACACGCGAGAGTCCCAAGCATACCACAAAATGCATCTCGATGCCACTTTTTCTCCACTTTTGGTACCCACGTGCCACATGCACATCTCGACCCCATCGAGATACCCACTCGCCACGTCTGGCATGTTTGAAAGGTGTCATGCTCGTGTGGTGGACGACCAAGCATCAACTTGGTCCGAAATCACACGCGAGAGTCCCAAGCATACCCCACAAAATGCATCTCGATGCCACTTTTTCTCCACTTTTGGTACCCACGTGCCACATGCACATCTCGACCCCATCGAGATACCCACTCGCCACGTCTGGCATGTTTGAAAGGTGTCATGCTCGTGTGGTGGACGACCAAGCATCAACTTGGTCCGAAATCAACACGCGAGAGTCCCAAGCATACCCCACAAAATGCATCTCGATGCCACTTTTTCTCCACTTTTGGTACCCACGTGCCACATGCACATCTCGACCCCATCGAGATACCCACTCGCCACGTCTGGCATGTTTGAAAGGTGTCATGCTCGTGTGGTGGACGACCAAGCATCAACTTGGTCCGAAATCAACACGCGAGAGTCCCAAGCATACCCCACAAAATGCATCTCGATGCCACTTTTTCTCCACTTTTGGTACCCACGTGCCACATGCACATCTCGACCCCATCGAGATACCCACTCGCCACGTCTGGCATGTTTGAAAGGTGTCATGCTCGTGTGGTGGACGACCAAGCATCAACTTGGTCCGAAATCAACACGCGAGAGTCCCAAGCATACCCCACAAAATGCATCTCGATGCCACTTTTTCTCCACTTTTGGTACCCACGTGCCACATGCACATCTCGACCCCATCGAGATACCCACTCGCCACGTCTGGCATGTTTGAAAGGTGTCATGCTCGTGTGGTGGACGACCAAGCATCAACTTGGTCCGAAATCAACACGCGAGAGTCCCAAGCATACCCCACAAAATGCATCTCGATGCCACTTTTTCTCCACTTTGGTACCCACGTGCCACATGCACATCTCGACCCCATCGAGATACCCACTCGCCACGTCTGGCATGTTTGAAAGGTGTCATGCTCGTGTGGTGGACGACCAAGCATCAACTTGGTCCGAAATCAACACGCGAGAGTCCCAAGCATACCCCACAAAATGCATCTCGATGCCACTTTTTCTCCACTTTTGGTACCCACGTGCCACATGCACATCTCGACCCCATCGAGATACCCACTCGCCACGTCTGGCATGTTTGAAAGGTGTCATGCTCGTGTGGTGGACGACCAAGCATCAACTTGGTCCGAAATCAACACGCGAGAGTCCCAAGCATACCCCACAAAATGCATCTCGATGCCACTTTTTCTCCACTTTTGGTACCCACGTGCCACATGCACATCTCGACCCCATCGAGATACCCACTCGCCACGTCTGGCATGTTTGAAAGGTGTCATGCTCGTGTGGTGGACGACCAAGCATCAACTTGGTCCGAAATCAACACGCGAGAGTCCCAAGCATACCCCACAAAATGCATCTCGATGCCACTTTTTCTCCACTTTTGGTACCCACGTGCCACATGCACATCTCGACCCCATCGAGATACCCACTCGCCACGTCTGGCATGTTTGAAAGGTGTCATGCTCGTGTGGTGGACGACCAAGCATCAACTTGGTCCGAAATCAACACGCGAGAGTCCCAAGCATACCCCACAAAATGCATCTCGATGCCACTTTTTCTCCACTTTTGGTACCCACGTGCCACATGCACATCTCGACCCCATCGAGATACCCACTCGCCACGTCTGGCATGTTTGAAAGGTGTCATGCTCGTGTGGTGGACGACCAAGCATCAACTTGGTCCGAAATCAACACGCGAGAGTCCCAAGCATACCCCACAAAATGCATCTCGATGCCACTTTTTCTCCACTTTTGGTACCCACGTGCCACATGCACATCTCGACCCCATCGAGATACCCACTCGCCACGTCTGGCATGTTTGAAAGGTGTCATGCTCGTGTGGTGGACGACCAAGCATCAACTTGGTCCGAAATCAACACGCGAGAGTCCCAAGCATACCCCACAAAATGCATCTCGATGCCACTTTTTCTCCACTTTTGGTACCCACGTGCCACATGCACATCTCGACCCCATCGAGATACCCACTCGCCACGTCTGGCATGTTTGAAAGGTGTCATGCTCGTGTGGTGGACGACCAAGCATCAACTTGGTCCGAAATCAACACGCGAGAGTCCCAAGCATACCCCACAAAATGCATCTCGATGCCACTTTTTCTCCACTTTTGGTACCCACGTGCCACATGCACATCTCGACCCCATCGAGATACCCACTCGCCACGTCTGGCATGTTTGAAAGGTGTCATGCTCGTGTGGTGGACGACCAAGCATCAACTTGGTCCGAAATCAACACGCGAGAGTCCCAAGCATACCCCACAAAATGCATCTCGATGCCACTTTTTCTCCACTTTTGGTACCCACGTGCCACATGCACATCTCGACCCCATCGAGATACCCACTCGCCACGTCTGGCATGTTTGAAAGGTGTCATGCTCGTGTGGTGGACGACCAAGCATCAACTTGGTCCGAAATCAACACGCGAGAGTCCCAAGCATACCCCACAAAATGCATCTCGATGCCACTTTTTCTCCACTTTTGGTACCCACGTGCCACATGCACATCTCGACCCCATCGAGATACCCACTCGCCACGTCTGGCATGTTTGAAAGGTGTCATGCTCGTGTGGTGGACGACCAAGCATCAACTTGGTCCGAAATCAACACGCGAGAGTCCCAAGCATACCCCACAAAATGCATCTCGATGCCACTTTTTCTCCACTTTTGGTACCCACGTGCCACATGCACATCTCGACCCCATCGAGATACCCACTCGCCACGTCTGGCATGTTTGAAAGGTGTCATGCTCGTGTGGTGGACGACCAAGCATCAACTTGGTCCGAAATCAACACGCGAGAGTCCCAAGCATACCCCACAAAATGCATCTCGATGCCACTTTTTCTCCACTTTTGGTACCCACGTGCCACATGCACATCTCGACCCCATCGAGATACCCACTCGCCACGTCTGGCATGTTTGAAAGGTGTCATGCTCGTGTGGTGGACGACCAAGCATCAACTTGGTCCGAAATCAACACGCGAGAGTCCCAAGCATACCCCACAAAATGCATCTCGATGCCACTTTTTCTCCACTTTTGGTACCCACGTGCCACATGCACATCTCGACCCCATCGAGATACCCACTCGCCACGTCTGGCATGTTTGAAAGGTGTCATGCTCGTGTGGTGGACGACCAAGCATCAACTTGGTCCGAAATCAACACGCGAGAGTCCCAAGCATACCCCACAAAATGCATCTCGATGCCACTTTTTCTCCACTTTGGTACCCACGTGCCACATGCACATCTCGACCCCATCGAGATACCCACTCGCCACGTCTGGCATGTTTGAAAGGTGTCATGCTCGTGTGGTGGACGACCAAGCATCAACTTGGTCCGAAATCAACACGCGAGAGTCCCAAGCATACCACAAAATGCATCTCGATGCCACTTTTTCTCCACTTTTGGTACCCACGTGCCACATGCACATCTCGACCCCATCGAGATACCCACTCGCCACGTCTGGCATGTTTGAAAGGTGTCATGCTCGTGTGGTGGACGACCAAGCATCAACTTGGTCCGAAATCAACACGCGAGAGTCCCAAGCATACCCCACAAAATGCATCTCGATGCCACTTTTTCTCCACTTTTGGTACCCACGTGCCACATGCACATCTCGACCCCATCGAGATACCCACTCGCCACGTCTGGCATGTTTGAAAGGTGTCATGCTCGTGTGGTGGACGACCAAGCATCAACTTGGTCCGAAATCAACACGCGAGAGTCCCAAGCATACCCCACAAAATGCATCTCGATGCCACTTTTTCTCCACTTTTGGTACCCACGTGCCACATGCACATCTCGACCCCATCGAGATACCCACTCGCCACGTCTGGCATGTTTGAAAGGTGTCATGCTCGTGTGGTGGACGACCAAGCATCAACTTGGTCCGAAATCAACACGCGAGAGTCCCAAGCATACCACAAAATGCATCTCGATGCCACTTTTTCTCCACTTTTGGTACCCACGTGCCACATGCACATCTCGACCCCATCGAGATACCCACTCGCCACGTCTGGCATGTTTGAAAGGTGTCATGCTCGTGTGGTGGACGACCAAGCATCAACTTGGTCCGAAATCAACACGCGAGAGTCCCAAGCATACCCCACAAAATGCATCTCGATGCCACTTTTTCTCCACTTTTGGTACCCACGTGCCACATGCACATCTCGACCCCATCGAGATACCCACTCGCCACGTCTGGCATGTTTGAAAGGTGTCATGCTCGTGTGGTGGACGACCAAGCATCAACTTGGTCCGAAATCAACACGCGAGAGTCCCAAGCATACCCCACAAAATGCATCTCGATGCCACTTTTTCTCCACTTTTGGTACCCACGTGCCACATGCACATCTCGACCCCATCGAGATACCCACTCGCCACGTCTGGCATGTTTGAAAGGTGTCATGCTCGTGTGGTGGACGACCAAGCATCAACTTGGTCCGAAATCAACACGCGAGAGTCCCAAGCATACCCCACAAAATGCATCTCGATGCCACTTTTTTCTCCACTTTTGGTACCCACGTGCCACATGCACATCTCGACCCCATCGAGATACCCACTCGCCACGTCTGGCATGTTTGAAAGGTGTCATGCTCGTGTGGTGGACGACCAAGCATCAACTTGGTCCGAAATCAACACGCGAGAGTCCCAAGCATACCCCACAAAATGCATCTCGATGCCACTTTTTCTCCACTTTTGGTACCCACGTGCCACATGCACATCTCGACCCCATCGAGATACCCACTCGCCACGTCTGGCATGTTTGAAAGGTGTCATGCTCGTGTGGTGGACGACCAAGCATCAACTTGGTCCGAAATCAACACGCGAGAGTCCCAAGCATACCCCACAAAATGCATCTCGATGCCACTTTTTCTCCACTTTTGGTACCCACGTGCCACATGCACATCTCGACCCCATCGAGATACCCACTCGCCACGTCTGGCATGTTTGAAAGGTGTCATGCTCGTGTGGTGGACGACCAAGCATCAACTTGGTCCGAAATCAACACGCGAGAGTCCCAAGCATACCCCACAAAATGCATCTCGATGCCACTTTTTCTCCACTTTTGGTACCCACGTGCCACATGCACATCTCGACCCCATCGAGATACCCACTCGCCACGTCTGGCATGTTTGAAAGGTGTCATGCTCGTGTGGTGGACGACCAAGCATCAACTTGGTCCGAAATCAACACGCGAGAGTCCCAAGCATACCCCACAAAATGCATCTCGATGCCACTTTTTCTCCACTTTGGTACCCACGTGCCACATGCACATCTCGACCCCATCGAGATACCCACTCGCCACGTCTGGCATGTTTGAAAGGTGTCATGCTCGTGTGGTGGACGACCAAGCATCAACTTGGTCCGAAATCAACACGCGAGAGTCCCAAGCATACCCCACAAAATGCATCTCGATGCCACTTTTTCTCCACTTTTGGTACCCACGTGCCACATGCACATCTCGACCCCATCGAGATACCCACTCGCCACGTCTGGCATGTTTGAAAGGTGTCATGCTCGTGTGGTGGACGACCAAGCATCAACTTGGTCCGAAATCAACACGCGAGAGTCCCAAGCATACCCCACAAAATGCATCTCGATGCCACTTTTTCTCCACTTTTGGTACCCACGTGCCACATGCACATCTCGACCCCATCGAGATACCCACTCGCCACGTCTGGCATGTTTGAAAGGTGTCATGCTCGTGTGGTGGACGACCAAGCATCAACTTGGTCCGAAATCAACACGCGAGAGTCCCAAGCATACCCCACAAAATGCATCTCGATGCCACTTTTTCTCCACTTTTGGTACCCACGTGCCACATGCACATCTCGACCCCATCGAGATACCCACTCGCCACGTCTGGCATGTTTGAAAGGTGTCATGCTCGTGTGGTGGACGACCAAGCATCAACTTGGTCCGAAATCAACACGCGAGAGTCCCAAGCATACCCCACAAAATGCATCTCGATGCCACTTTTTCTCCACTTTTGGTACCCACGTGCCACATGCACATCTCGACCCCATCGAGATACCCACTCGCCACGTCTGGCATGTTTGAAAGGTGTCATGCTCGTGTGGTGGACGACCAAGCATCAACTTGGTCCGAAATCAACACGCGAGAGTCCCAAGCATACCCCACAAAATGCATCTCGATGCCACTTTTTCTCCACTTTTGGTACCCACGTGCCACATGCACATCTCGACCCCATCGAGATACCCACTCGCCACGTCTGGCATGTTTGAAAGGTGTCATGCTCGTGTGGTGGACGACCAAGCATCAACTTGGTCCGAAATCAACACGCGAGAGTCCCAAGCATACCCCACAAAATGCATCTCGATGCCACTTTTTCTCCACTTTTGGTACCCACGTGCCACATGCACATCTCGACCCCATCGAGATACCCACTCGCCACGTCTGGCATGTTTGAAAGGTGTCATGCTCGTGTGGTGGACGACCAAGCATCAACTTGGTCCGAAATCAACACGCGAGAGTCCCAAGCATACCCCACAAAATGCATCTCGATGCCACTTTTTCTCCACTTTTGGTACCCACGTGCCACATGCACATCTCGACCCCATCGAGATACCCACTCGCCACGTCTGGCATGTTTGAAAGGTGTCATGCTCGTGTGGTGGACGACCAAGCATCAACTTGGTCCGAAAATCAACACGCGAGAGTCCCAAGCATACCCCACAAAATGCATCTCGATGCCACTTTTTCTCCACTTTTGGTACCCACGTGCCACATGCACATCTCGACCCCATCGAGATACCCACTCGCCACGTCTGGCATGTTTGAAAGGTGTCATGCTCGTGTGGTGGACGACCAAGCATCAACTTGGTCCGAAATCAACACGCGAGAGTCCCAAGCATACCCCACAAAATGCATCTCGATGCCACTTTTTTCTCCACTTTTGGTACCCACGTGCCACATGCACATCTCGACCCCATCGAGATACCCACTCGCCACGTCTGGCATGTTTGAAAGGTGTCATGCTCGTGTGGTGGACGACCAAGCATCAACTTGGTCCGAAATCAACACGCGAGAGTCCCAAGCATACCCCACAAAATGCATCTCGATGCCACTTTTTCTCCACTTTTGGTACCCACGTGCCACATGCACATCTCGACCCCATCGAGATACCCACTCGCCACGTCTGGCATGTTTGAAAGGTGTCATGCTCGTGTGGTGGACGACCAAGCATCAACTTGGTCCGAAATCAACACGCGAGAGTCCCAAGCATACCACAAAATGCATCTCGATGCCACTTTTTCTCCACTTTTGGTACCCACGTGCCACATGCACATCTCGACCCCATCGAGATACCCACTCGCCACGTCTGGCATGTTTGAAAGGTGTCATGCTCGTGTGGTGGACGACCAAGCATCAACTTGGTCCGAAATCAACACGCGAGAGTCCCAAGCATACCCCACAAAATGCATCTCGATGCCACTTTTTCTCCACTTTTGGTACCCACGTGCCACATGCACATCTCGACCCCATCGAGATACCCACTCGCCACGTCTGGCATGTTTGAAAGGTGTCATGCTCGTGTGGTGGACGACCAAGCATCAACTTGGTCCGAAATCAACACGCGAGAGTCCCAAGCATACCCCACAAAATGCATCTCGATGCCACTTTTTCTCCACTTTTGGTACCCACGTGCCACATGCACATCTCGACCCCATCGAGATACCCACTCGCCACGTCTGGCATGTTTGAAAGGTGTCATGCTCGTGTGGTGGACGACCAAGCATCAACTTGGTCCGAAATCAACACGCGAGAGTCCCAAGCATACCCCACAAAATGCATCTCGATGCCACTTTTTCTCCACTTTGGTACCCACGTGCCACATGCACATCTCGACCCCATCGAGATACCCACTCGCCACGTCTGGCATGTTTGAAAGGTGTCATGCTCGTGTGGTGGACGACCAAGCATCAACTTGGTCCGAAATCAACACGCGAGAGTCCCAAGCATACCCACAAAATGCATCTCGATGCCACTTTTTCTCCACTTTTGGTACCCACGTGCCACATGCACATCTCGACCCCATCGAGATACCCACTCGCCACGTCTGGCATGTTTGAAAGGTGTCATGCTCGTGTGGTGGACGACCAAGCATCAACTTGGTCCGAAATCAACACGCGAGAGTCCCAAGCATACCCCACAAAATGCATCTCGATGCCACTTTTTCTCCACTTTTGGTACCCACGTGCCACATGCACATCTCGACCCCATCGAGATACCCACTCGCCACGTCTGGCATGTTTGAAAGGTGTCATGCTCGTGTGGTGGACGACCAAGCATCAACTTGGTCCGAAATCAACACGCGAGAGTCCCAAGCATACCCCACAAAATGCATCTCGATGCCACTTTTTCTCCACTTTTGGTACCCACGTGCCACATGCACATCTCGACCCCATCGAGATACCCACTCGCCACGTCTGGCATGTTTGAAAGGTGTCATGCTCGTGTGGTGGACGACCAAGCATCAACTTGGTCCGAAATCAACACGCGAGAGTCCGAGCATACCACAAAATGCATCTCGATGCCACTTTTTCTCCACTTTTGGTACCCACGTGCCACATGCACATCTCGACCCCATCGAGATACCCACTCGCCACGTCTGGCATGTTTGAAAGGTGTCATGCTCGTGTGGTGGACGACCAAGCATCAACTTGGTCCGAAATCAACACGCGAGAGTCCCAAGCATACCCCACAAAATGCATCTCGATGCCACTTTTTTCTCCACTTTTGGTACCCACGTGCCACATGCACATCTCGACCCCATCGAGATACCCACTCGCCACGTCTGGCATGTTTGAAAGGTGTCATGCTCGTGTGGTGGACGACCAAGCATCAACTTGGTCCGAAATCAACACGCGAGAGTCCCAAGCATACCCCACAAAATGCATCTCGATGCCACTTTTTCTCCACTTTTGGTACCCACGTGCCACATGCACATCTCGACCCCATCGAGATACCCACTCGCCACGTCTGGCATGTTTGAAAGGTGTCATGCTCGTGTGGTGGACGACCAAGCATCAACTTGGTCCGAAATCAACACGCGAGAGTCCCAAGCATACCCCACAAAATGCATCTCGATGCCACTTTTTCTCCACTTTTGGTACCCACGTGCCACATGCACATCTCGACCCCATCGAGATACCCACTCGCCACGTCTGGCATGTTTGAAAGGTGTCATGCTCGTGTGGTGGACGACCAAGCATCAACTTGGTCCGAAATCAACACGCGAGAGTCCCAAGCATACCCCACAAAATGCATCTCGATGCCACTTTTTCTCCACTTTTGGTACCCACGTGCCACATGCACATCTCGACCCCATCGAGATACCCACTCGCCACGTCTGGCATGTTTGAAAGGTGTCATGCTCGTGTGGTGGACGACCAAGCATCAACTTGGTCCGAAATCAACACGCGAGAGTCCCAAGCATACCCCACAAAATGCATCTCGATGCCACTTTTTCTCCACTTTTGGTACCCACGTGCCACATGCACATCTCGACCCCATCGAGATACCCACTCGCCACGTCTGGCATGTTTGAAAGGTGTCATGCTCGTGTGGTGGACGACCAAGCATCAACTTGGTCCGAAATCAACACGCGAGAGTCCCAAGCATACCCCACAAAATGCATCTCGATGCCACTTTTTCTCCACTTTTGGTACCCACGTGCCACATGCACATCTCGACCCCATCGAGATACCCACTCGCCACGTCTGGCATGTTTGAAAGGTGTCATGCTCGTGTGGTGGACGACCAAGCATCAACTTGGTCCGAAAATCAACACGCGATAGTCCCAAGCATACCCCACAAAATGCATCTCGATGCCACTTTTTCCTCACTTTTGGTACCCACGTGCCACATGCACATCTCGACCCCATCGAGATACCCACTCGCCACGTCTGGCATGTTTGAAAGGTGTCATGCTCGTGTGGTGGACGACCAAGCATCAACTTGGTCCGAAATCAACACGCGAGAGTCCCAAGCATACCCCACAAAATGCATCTCGATGCCACTTTTTCTCCACTTTTGGTACCCACGTGCCACATGCACATCTCGACCCCATCGAGATACCCACTCGCCACGTCTGGCATGTTTGAAAGGTGTCATGCTCGTGTGGTGGACGACCAAGCATCAACTTGGTCCGAAATCAACACGCGAGAGTCCCAAGCATACCCCACAAAATGCATCTCGATGCCACTTTTTCTCCACTTTTGGTACCCACGTGCCACATGCACATCTCGACCCCATCGAGATACCCACTGCCACGTCTGGCATGTTTGAAAGGTGTCATGCTCGTGTGGTGGACGACCAAGCATCAACTTGGTCCGAAATCAACACGCGAGAGTCCCAAGCATACCCCACAAAATGCATCTCGATGCCACTTTTTCTCCACTTTTGGTACCCACGTGCCACATGCACATCTCGACCCCATCGAGATACCCACTCGCCACGTCTGGCATGTTTGAAAGGTGTCATGCTCGTGTGGTGGACGACCAAGCATCAACTTGGTCCAAAATCAACACGCGAGAGTCCCAAGCATACCCCACAAAATGCATCTCGATGCCACTTTTTCTCCACTTTTGGTACCCACGTGCCACATGCACATCTCGACCCCATCGAGATACCCACTCGCCACGTCTGGCATGTTTGAAAGGTGTCATGCTCGTGTGGTGGACGACCAAGCATCAACTTGGTCCGAAATCAACACGCGAGAGTCCCCAAGCATACCCCACAAAATGCATCTCGATGCCACTTTTTCTCCACTTTTGGTACCCACGTGCCACATGCACATCTCGACCCCATCGAGATACCCACTCGCCACGTCTGGCATGTTTGAAAGGTGTCATGCTCGTGTGGTGGACGACCAAGCATCAACTTGGTCCGAAATCAACACGCGAAGTCCCAAGCATACCCCACAAAATGCATCTCGATGCCACTTTTTTCTCCACTTTTGGTACCCACGTGCCACATGCACATCTCGACCCCATCGAGATACCCCACTCGCCACGTCTGGCATGTTTGAAAGGTGTCATGCTCGTGTGGTGGACGACCAAGCATCAACTTGGTCCGAAATCAACACGCGAGAGTCCCAAGCATACCCCACAAAATGCATCTCGATGCCACTTTTTCTCCACTTTGGTACCCACGTGCCACATGCACATCTCGACCCCATCGGGATACCCCACTCGCCACGTCTGGCATGTTTGAAAGGTGTCATGCTCGTGTGGTGGACGACCAAGCATCAACTTCGTCCGAAATGGACACGCGAGAGTCCCGAGCATACCACAAAATGCATCTCGATGCCACTTTTTTCCACTTTGGTACCCACGTGCCACATGCACATCTCGACCCCATCGAGATACCCACTCGCCACGTCTGGCATGTTTGAAAGGTGTCATGCTCGTGTGGTGGACGACCAAGCATCAACTTGGTCCGAAATCAACACGCGAGAGTCCCAAGCATACCCCACAAAATGCATCTCGATGCCACTTTTTCTCCACTTTTGGTACCCACGTGCCACATGCACATCTCGACCCCATCGGATACCCCACTCGCCACGTCTGGCATGTTTGAAAGGTGTCATGCTCTCGTGTGGTGGACGACCAAGCATCAACTTGGTCCGAAATCGACACGCGAGAGTCCAAGCATACCCACAAAATGCATCTCGATGCCACTTTTTCCACTTTTGGTACCCACGTGCCACATGCACATCTCGACCCCATCGAGATACCCACTCGCCACGTCTGGCATGTTTGAAAGGTGTCATGCTCGTGTGGTGGACGACCAAGCATCAACTTGGTCCGAAATCAACACGCGAGAGTCCCAAGCATACCCCACAAAATGCATCTCGATGC
>JAHQRK010000070.1:0-42915 GCA_019828595.1 Aphanomyces cochlioides | reverse complement strand
GATTTCATCAAAAAGGATAAGTGAATCGGTCAACACATTCATTGCCTTGATACTTCATGGCGTTGACAGCATCGATCTTGAATAAACTTGATGCCTCTATATTAGTCTGCTTTACAAAATCCAACTGTTTCCATACGCGCTACGATGAATACACTTTGATTTTGAATTGGTTTGTTCAAATGTTTGGCACTTGTCGTTACTCAGTGTCGCGTAGCTAGTTTCATGGCAGGTTGTACATGTTGGGATGGCCAAGTCAGGATCGCGTAACCTGGTGTCCAAGCAATCCAGCAAACTGAGTCGTAATTGCATTTTCACTTTGTTGTCGGATGAATAGCACAAGACAAAACAATCTGCAGCTCGATGACTGAAAAGCGGCATGTTGCGGTAGTGCGAACTGTTCTCATACAATGCATGTAATGAACCTCCACACTGATCGGTACTTTTGGGAAGTTTTCGGAACAGAATCGAAAACATTACTTGATTCTTGATGTCGTTGAACGATCTTTGGCCGTGCCTAGCTAGAGCGGCTGCTTTGGATTTTGTTCTTTTTGCTTCCTGTGATGGGTTAAGTTGTAGTGGCGAACTTGGCATATTGATCGTGTTATTTCGAAGCGATGAGGTCTGGAAAAAAGCAGATAAGATTGAATCTATGGATTGGAAGATAAAATTTCAAATAAAAAGTTTTGGTCGTACGTCCGGCGGCGACAGGTTGCAAAAAATGTGGCCGAGAAGAGAACAGGACATAGCGCCAAAATAGCATTACCCGTCACGATACCTATCCTCGCATAGCTAAGAAAGCTTTGTCAATGAAGAAATACCCGATGAGACTTCAACTGCTTCATATTCCATAGAAGTGGGACAAAGAAACCCCATGTGAAGTGGAAAAGTTCCATGAGTGGAGTATTGCCGACTAATGTTGACGACGGACCACCATAGCATGCAGCAAAAATGGCGAGGATGCCAGGATCGACAGGTACAAATGAGGATTCCCACCCACGCCATTTAATTACTCTGGATAGCAGTTGCATGGTCAAATACGCTAGCCACACCTAGAATTTGGATTAAATTCTTGCATTTTGTTGATTCACACTCGAACATATCGCGACCCGTAGAAACAACCCAAGCCGAAAGCAGTAAGGTTTTGGAATTGGCACACGCGAACAATTGACCAGCCCACGTATGCAATGGCAAGCCAAATATCAATCACCATGACGAGAGATACGAGTGGATCGCTGAGGACTAGACAAGTTGGATCGCCCACGATGATTTCATAACGCAAGTATTCAGGAGCAACGCCAATTAGATTCAAATTTGCCACGAGCTCAGTATATTTGCAGTAGTACCGTCGAAATATCACGTAGATAATGTACAGAGTAAGCATACACCGATAAAACAGCTTAAACCAATGCCACACCAAGTTTTCCCAAATCAACGAGCCATAGTAGACCATGTAAGTATTCTCCTCAGGTTTTCCCCTAGGCTCCATCCATAGGCACGTGTCGCCTAGAGGAAGTCCAAAGTAGCGCGTGTGCTGGCATCGGAACAATTTCGTTCGTTGGAGAGTGTCCTGGGCCAAAAAATTAACTACAAATCTGCGTAATCCCTTTCCAAAGAAGAATGCTCCAAATATACCTATCGTCAACATATTATCGTAAGGTTAAGTTTTACCTGGAAACCGATATAGTTGATGCTGTATGTCCCCTGGCAGGACGTTGGGTGGAATCACAAGCTCATAGCGGACAACGTAAGTGTCGCTTCCTCCGTCGTGAACACAAGTGTTCATCGAGTAATTTGTGTAAATTTGTCGAAAGAATGCCGTTGTTTCGTTGTTGAAATGCTCAAATGAGTCCCAATCCGTCGAGCGTTGCTGTGGAGCGACCATGGAACAGGCTCAGTGAGATATCCCAGCAACGGCTACAAATTGGCGATCAAACATACCATTTGGTTTTTGCCTTACCATGCTAGCAAGCTTGACAAGGAAGAAGCTATTGTATATAATAGAGAGTCGACTGAACTGCACGCGGGCCTTAGGTGGAGTCTTCGTCGGCGTCACCTTGGCCATCTTTGAACGAGAAATGAACTCCGTTGTCGTTTTTAGAACTATGCCATTGGTCAAGTATTTTTAAACGACGGTACTGTGCTGTGCATGGCTGTGGTGGAAATTTTCGTTGATATCAAGTTTACTCTATCTGGGTGAACATCAGTTCCTTGCTGTCAAGTCACTGTGGCCAAAGCCAACTCACGTTTGAGTTAACGCCTACTAAAACTAAAATATTACGGTGTACGTAGACATTAAGTGAAACACAGAATCTTAACTTTCTGTTGCTACAATGCGACGTGGTCGCGAAATCATTGACCATTTGTGGATTGAATCGTTTAGGACGATGGTACAAATCCGTCCTTTCATTTCGATGCGAAGGTTTGAGAGTGAATATATTCGTGTACATGTTTGCATTCTGAGCGCAGCGAATGTTAAACGAACGCTATTACTTGCCCTAATTCGATCCGCGGAAGAAAGGGGAAATTTGACACATTCCGATGCATTTGAATTGCTGTGACTGAAGTCCAATGCTTTTTTCTTTGTCTCGCAGCCATTGTTGGCTGGGAAGAGCCACGTAATGTCAGTTACATGCCATACTCTTGAGGCAATATATTTGTTCATGATGAAACCGGCCAAATTGAACTGCTGTTTGAAATCGCCAACTCGGCTGATCGAAGTCCAAAGACTATGACTAAAGTCCACGACGCTACGTCGTGCAGGACTCGAGTACAGTTCAATCTCATGTCAGTCTTGACCAACAGTCTACTCATCGCAAAACTTGTGGGAACGGTAATGCCTGCCGGAATGAGACTTGTGACTTTGACAACGTAGCCATTCTTTGCCTACATCACTGAACCATTTCCGTGGTCATTGCCGCATATTGCAAGTTTTGCAATGGACGATTTGAGCAATTTCAACAACAGAACATTTGCCTACCTCGAACACATCTACAATAAAGACTCCTTGAATTCCCGGTCATTTTTGTCACTGGATAGAGCAACCAACACGTATGAGATACGGAAAGAAATGGTTTTTCCACCTAGCGCTCCAGAAACAAGCGCCATTGCAAACTTTATTGCTTTCCCAGGTAATTGAAAATGTCAACACCACAATTATTCTCAATATAGGAGGGGTTTTGTATGGCAAAGACCTCCGCTCTTTTGCAACCAACTTTGTGCAGAGTGCTGACGAGCGAACAATTCGATATCAATGCCAGCACAGTCTTTTCTTTGGACTTCCATTTAGTGACTCTTGCCTTTGGTTTGAACCCTCGCATGGGGAAAACAAGTTTATGGTATACTTTGGCTCATTGATCATTGACAGCCCTTCATTGAGTTGGTCCAAGTTTGTACTTCGCGTCTTACTTAGCGCATACATCGCGGTAATTTTGTGACAAAAATATTATTGTACGTTTAGCGCTCTCAAGTCCAACTTGTCAGTTGTCGGTGTCGACGACACGTACCATTGCTACGAAATTACACTTGGCGACCCGACAAGCCTGGTTCTTAGTGATCTGCTCGTGTCTTTAGTGTTCGTGATAGACATTTGGCTCGGGATTGCTTACAGCTCTCTCTCGCTTTTGCGCCTTTGGGAATTCCAAGACACTGGCGTGTTTGCTCGGGCATGTTTTTACATGTCACGATACGTTTGGAAAGCTCATGGTTTATTGCTAGGTCTGGACTGGGTATTTTGCCATGGGAAGCGCGTCGACCATAATCAAGAAGTGTGGATGGGAGGGGTGGTTTGTGCCAGTTGACCCTGGCTTGATGGCCATGGCAGCAACTTTATATAATGGTCCTCTTATAAGCCTCTACGTCACGACACCTCTCATAAAAATTTTCCACGCAATGCAAGACTGCATTCAATCGAGTCCATGGAATTACACACTTGGTAAATGTACACTTCATCATCAACTCTAAATATGCGCAATAGCTGTCCTGACAGGGACTACTAGCGGAACTGCTCTTCTTGCACTCATTGCTTCGTTTGTATACCAACAATGTATCCGACTTCAAGCTGGCAAGTGTGAATCAATTACAACCAAGTTATGTCAAATGTTAGATGTGCATACAAAACGCAATCGAAATCTTGCAGTCGCGATGCCGCAGGAAAATACAAAACAACAGGCGTCGCACAAAACATCTTCACCTATTGAAGAGCGACCACCTGATCAGCCACACAAGACAGCCGTGCAAAGGCTGTTTCACCACCAATCCTTCAATGATCTCAAAAACCGAATGATTTTGTTTCTTGTGATGGGCAAATCATCGCCAAATATCAGGCAAGCTGGAGGGTCCCTGTATGAATTATATGAACAGAGTCCTCGCTACCGCAACATGCCACTCTTCAGTCATCGAGCCGCCGACTGTTTTGTCTTGTGTTATACTCCGGAAAACAAAGTTGGTTTGCAATTGCGTCTCAGCTTGCTCGATTGTTTGGACAAAAGGCCGTCCGATCCGAATTCAGCTATTCCATCGTGCTCAAGTCAACATAACACAAGCTATGCAGTGTGGAACGGACTCAAGTGCGCTACATTTGAGCCAACTGCTACTGTGACTCATTGTATTCATACCAGCTCCTACCAATGCAAATGGATTTTGTAAAATTGTCGATGAACTGCAACATTGACAAATTTTGTCCATTCCTTTGAAAATAGTGAGCTCCCGACATTTGTGGAATTGATCTTGGTGCATTTCAACTTGCCGATAGTTGTATAATGAATGGTACATCTTGACTGCGATTTTGACCTGCGACTATGAGGGCGAAGTCTTGACATTGACCTCGCAATGTATTACTTTCTTCAAAAATTTAAGAAAACACAATGGAATTTCCATTCTTTATGAGATCAAGCCAAAGTGAATCAACCTGAGCACACTGAGATTGTGAGGCTTAACTCAAAATAGGTTTGAAGGCAAACGCCATCCATGAACTGTTTAGGAAGTGAAGCCTGAATTATCTCGCATGTCAATAAAATATCTGGCTTCACAGGCGATTTTTGAATTTCATGATTTATCCCTCAAGAACATCTTTTCACGAGGTTATCTGCTTCGACCGACGGTCGGTCGAAGTGAAAATTGGTGAATACTTTGCCACGCTCTCTCTTCCTGACAAGTTAAAAGCACTTCGAAAGCATGTCTATGAGTCTCTACTTTCCCCGAGTATGTTCTATCGAATACGACACCCTTCGCAAATGTGAAATTTATGACGGTTGAGCCTCGATCGTTGCTTGTCAAACTCATGGATCATCCCTCACTGGTGATCCCTTTCAAACCACTAAGATTCTAGTTCGATTCGACCGAAGCGTCCTCGAACTCAAGTTCCTTCCATATTAGATGTTTAGATTCTTAGATAGCTATGTATCTCACTTCTCATTCTGCTCGACTACTCCTAACTCGGTTAATCTACACTACCGTTGTTAGTCTCCTTCTCCTTCCGATCCTGGTGCAGAGTCCTTGGCTAAAGTCGAGGATATTCGGTTCCTGTGAAGTCCAAACGTCTGGACCTTCGATTCTTTTTGTGCGTCATCGCTATCCCCGCGACCGTCACGAATTCCATCAAGCAATCGCAAATTTATCATGTCACGGCGCTTCTACCATCCTTTGCTCCTCAACTGATTTATTTGGAACAGACATGGGGAATATCAAAAGAGAGATCGTCGATTCTCATCTTTTTTGACACGCTCATCCCTCAGCTGAGGTAGAAATGTTCACGACAATAGGACGAGCGTATTAACGAACACTTAAAATGCTGGTTAGTCTACGCACATGCAACACTATTGGGTTCACCCTGGCATGAGCCTTTGTTTGTTGCCTGGGCATTAATACCCGACTTGAGACAGCATTAAGATTCACGAGAACATCCTACAAATAGGTCGCTGTGCCAGTAAAGCCAGAGATCGTAATATCTGAGATAGTCACATCCCTTGTCGCAGTTCCCACGTAGCCGCCCTTGGCATTGCTGTAGTCTGAATGCAAGACAATTTCATTCTTGACGTTGGAAAGAGTGTTTTGGATGTCATTGACTTGAGTCACGAGACCTTTCAAGCCGATAATGGTCTTAATTCGCAATCCGTTGACGCTGTTGATGATCGTGTTCTTGCGAACAGTCAGACCTTGAACTGAATCTGACGCATCCTCTGCGTTGCCTCCAATGGAGCCACGCCATGACCACTCGTGCACATATTGTTGGCAAACAAAGTATTCGGACTTGACTGCATGGCGAGACAATCGTCTTGGTTGAAAATGATATCGTCGGTGATGTTGACGCCAGTATTGCGACTCAGATCAAAGCCATCCGCGTTCTTGGCAACGTTGTCTCCAGCTTTTGAGTCCAATGTGAGACCCACAAGTTTGGAGTGGTTGAATTGAGGATGTTGAATGTTCGAAAAGGAGAATTCTTCAACGTGAAACCTGTCAAAGTCGAGTCGAAATCTTACAAAGACACACGATCAAGCTTCTTTTGACGGCGACTGTCAACTGACTTGCTGGTGTCGGCGCTGTTTCCGTGACCAAAAAATGCACCCAGACTGAAGCAAAGACGGGCACCAAGACGAACCCAGCCCAAGACTTTCTACCAATTAGAAATTAGAGAATCTACAAAGACACGTCGAGTAGGAAAGGCGAACTGGCTAGCTGATAGGTGTCGACAGAGATGTTGCTGAGACTTTTGGATTAACCAAGTGCTTGTTAAGTTGGTGTTCGCCAGAGACGAAAGGTCTATCGTCTCCTTGTGTATACTCAGGGATATACAAGAGCTCGCAAGTGCCGTGTGTGTTTGGAAAGCCTCAGAAACGAGTCTTTCGGTCGTGTAGGTGAGCGAAATTAAGTTTTGTTAAGCTACGCTAAGAACACGTCTTCCAGCCAAGAAGACGAACAGTTGCTGCAGTCTAGGGAAAAGCAGCGAAACACCTAATTGCCCTCATCATACTTGAAGTGTTCAAGTACAGTTCTCGGGCGACAGAACAACACACTGGACTTTTGATTGATACTGCCGACAACCTTTGTTTGTGGATTGCGTGCGTTGACTAGGGGCTCACTAAATTCATACCTTCAGGAAGTTTTCGGCGGTTATTTGAATATTCATTGACACACGCTTTGTCAATTGGTGCCACGAACCGGGACGAGAAACTATGAGTACGTCCCCACAACGAAGTTTGGCTGATTCAGCCGTTACAACTCCGAATAATGATGGGAATGATCCTAACTCTCATGTGAATGATCCAAGTGCATGATACCAACAATGACTCCAACCTCAAATCGTTAGCTCAGTGCAAGTGAATGATATTGCTGCGTTGCAAAACTATATTGCATCAATGTTAACCCAGCAAAATAACATATTGAGCGTCAAGGTCATGCAATTGCAGCAATAACGCAAAGGCTCGCTGATCGATCCCTAACTGAAACGTACGACAACGATGAAACGTCGTCGGTCCGAACAGACGAAGAAAATAGAGCCTTGCATTTTGTTCAAATTCCTACGATTCCATCATTTACGGGTGCCGAAGGCCGTGAGGGAGCCTCAAGTTGGATACGGAATTTTGAAAATACTGCCATCTCATGCAAATGGTCTAATGATGAAACAATTCATCGTTTTCAAATGTATATTTCTCCCGATGTTTTGGAATGGTTCAAAGATTTATCAAGCAATGTGAGCGCTCGGTGGAAGACATTGGGGGCCGCATTTAGAAAAGAGTATGTTTATTCAAACATATCACCCACTGCTCTTTATTATGGAATGAAGCAAAAACCTGGTGAAGGTTTAAGGACATATTTTTTCCGATTTAACAATGCAGCCCGTCGTGCAAAGATTAAGATGAATGACTCTATTGCAACACGCGAGCACATATCACAATTTGATTATTCACTACAGGAGAAAAGAATTACTGAAAACATAGTTCTTGGTCGATTTACCTCGTTGGATGAATTAAATCGTTATATATCAGCAATTAAAGAGCTAGACGAGCAAAATCGAAATCAAAAGCCATCTCAACCTATACCACCGTCACGAAAAAATGTTATGTTTAATGAGGAAGATCTCTCTGTTGACGTGGTGAATTCTTTCAAAAGAGACATTTATGCATTGGGAAATAGAGGAATGGAATCTAATTATGGATATTGCCGTGACTGTGACAAGAAGCATTTTATGATAGATGGGTGATGCCATGTGAATCGAATTTGCACCATTTGCAACCGTAAAGGGCACGCAGATATTACTTGCTTTGAAGGTTGCAATTTGTGCAGAACTGAAAGATTTCCTCCTCATCCAAAATCAACCATTTGCCCCCGAGAAGTAAAATTTGTTGAGTTGCGGTCGTATCTTGATTCATTGGATGATCCCAATTTAGAGGGATTTATGGATTGTTTAAACTTCTAGGTCCAGGGACTTCAAATGAATCCCGTTGCGTCGGACATGAAAGGAAGAAAGTTGTGGAAAAGGAATATTGTGGAAATGGAATGGAAATTGTTGAAAATACTTGCAAGAAACAGGAATCGTGTTCGAAGCCTGCAAAGGCAAAAGAGCACAAAATTGATATTCTGTGCGACAGCAATCAAATGATGAATGGGGTCGCTCAGACAAAACCGTTTGTGATATGGGACATCTCAAACAAAACTGCGTCTGTTATTTCTAAAGCTGACATGGATAATTGCGCAACGATATCAAATGCTTACGATTTAATTGACGGGGAGAGATTGGGATTTTGGAGGACAAGTGAAATTGATTATGCACCGGATTGCCAGGCGTTTGTGCAGGTAGCCATCATGAACAAACCTGCCATTGCACTAGCTGACACGGGGCCAATACAAGTGTTATACATGAGCGCTTAGCTACTAAATTAAATCTTCCAATTACACAAATTGACAATTCCGAAATTGGAGGCTTCGGAAATGGCTCAGCAGCTGTCATGGGGATTACATCAATAAAATTATCGATAGGTGCTGCATTGGTTTACCGATTTGTTTTGTCAGTGTGCAATTTTGGAGATGTGCATTTCGACATTATTTTAGGAATGGATTTTCTCAGTAAAGCTGGCATTATAATTGACACGTCACGACGTGAATTGGGGCTGCCAGATGATGAGTGGATCCCTTTGACTAGACAGTCTATCATTTATCGTCGAGATTGTGCAGTGCTAGTGAAGACTACAAAAGGATTGTATCTTCAACCTGGTGAGAAAGTGAGAGTAAATATTCCCTTGAATGCAAAGAACGGAAATTATGAAGAATATTGGGTACACAGGGGAATTAAATGGATAGCTACTGTTCAGCTAGACAAACAAGGGCGACCTGAGATGTATATTATTACAAATATCGGAAAAAGGTTGGTTGCCCTATCCGAGAATACTGTTATTGGTGCTGTATCAAAGAAAGGATATAGACCGCCAGTGAATAAAATGATTCGCATCACAAGCTTACGGTATAAAGAATGGCTTTCAGAGTTATACGAAGGAACCACTTCAGAAGGTTTTAGTCGTCGACAAAGAGAAGTCGATAACGCCAAGCAATATGAAGGGAGGCTGACTAAGAAGCATCAATATGTCAAGCCTACAGCGTTACTAACGAAAAATGGAATTAAAGGGTCAATAAGCTTGAGACAAATGACGTAAAACCGACAAAAAGTATACCCAATATTTCAATGGATGGTCAACCCACGATATTTCATCTCCACGAACCACCTAAAATAGACCAGTCGGCGATGGAACCGGAACTGGTTGTGAGGGAGGGAATTGATATGTCCCTAGAGGAAATGGAGAGCCAACTGGCGTACATACCGGAAATTCCCAAACTCGAACCGTTTGATGTCTCACAAATAGATGTTGGAGAATTGCATCAATCAGAGAGCGAAAAGATGAAGATGAGAGAAGTTTTATCCAAATTCAAGGAGTACTTCATTCAATCAGGGAATGGATTACCCCTCCTGCTAGAGGGGCAGTGTGTGATATTGATGTGGGAGATGCGAAGCCAATATCACACAGAGCACGAAGAGTTCGGCTAGAACATATGACAAAATTGTTTCAACTCTTAAAAGGGCTCTTGAATTTTGGACTTATCAAATTCTCTAAGTCGAGCTGGGCATCACCAATTGTTATCGTTCTGAAAAAGGGAGGAAAAGATATCCGGCTCTGTATTGATTATCGTAGCATATATTCGTTGCAACCTTTAATGTTATCACCAATGCCAACATTAGACTCTTTGCTGTCTGGGTTCTATGCGGTCCAATGGTTATTGTCTCTCGACAACGCTAGTGGCTTCTGGGTGGTTAGGACTACAAAGCGAGCCAGAGAAATCAGTGCATTCATTTGTCCATTGGGTCATTTTGAATGGACAAGGGTGGGACAAGGACTGAAAAATGCCCCAATGATATACCAAAGAATGATAACAATTGCGTTATATGGTTTCGTCGATTTACCCCCAGGTTGTGATGGTGGATCAAATGATGACCCTTTTGATATGTTTGAATATGGATATTCCCGAGATGAAAATTCAATGCCCCTACCGGCAAATCGAGTTTCTTTTGTTGATGACATTAGTGATGGAGCTCCGTCTTGGGATCAATTAGTTGAATTAACTGATCGAATTTTGACAAGGCTAACATACTTCAACATTAGTATAAGCGCATTGAAGAGTAAATTTGGAAAGAGTGTAGTTGATTTCATTGGTCATGCGATTTCAAGGGACGGAATTGAAGTGAAATCAAGAAACATGGCGCAAGTATTGGCATTACCATTTCCTCAGACTCTACGTGAAATGCAATCGTTTCTTGGCTCCTTAAATTTTTATTCTCGATTCATCGAGAATTATTCGATATTGTCGGGTTGTCTATATGAATTGTCAGACGAACAGCAACGCAAGGGCAAAATATCAAGTGGGGCTAGAGCCGCATTTAACACACTTAAATCATCATATGCGTCTACTCCAATCTTACGGCATGCCAACCCTGAATTACCATTCCACATTCTCCTGTACATAACCGACTGGGCTGTTTCTGCTACGATTTGTCAGGAGTATGGAGAAATTTTGCATCCCATTAGATTTTGTGGTAGAGTCCTGAAAGGGGCCGAGCAGAGATACGAAAAATGGGCCAAAGAGATAATTGCTTTATTGCGAGTGGTGAAAGTATGTTATTATGAATTGAGAAACTAACGCCTTATCGTGTACTCTAATTATGATGTTATGAAGTGGCTCTTGAAGGATAAAGCTGGGAGAATTGATCATTTGCCTTGGGCGGCAATATTATCTCCATGGGACATCACTGTCATTCATTTGGACAAGCTTGATAGCCGATGGTGCATGTCAGCTGTCCTAACGACGAGATTACACCCACCGTCGTCGACATACGTTGACGAAGTGGAACTATATAGACCACTTAAAGCCAAAGCATTACCTCACGATTTGTACCATCTTCCAACGTTTAGTCGAACACAGCATGCGTACGTCGCATCGTTTGACGGTGCAATCAAATTTAAAGAAAGGCTCGGTAGCTACAGCTCTATTCTTTGGGAATTGCCCCATTGGAAAGTGATTTGGAGTGAATGTGGAATTCTGCACGACTCTACTGTTAACCTTGCTGAGTACTCCGGCTGTTTGGCTGTTTTGAATTATGCCTTGGAGAATAAATTAGAAAATTTACATGTATTTGGCGATTCGCGACTAGTGATCCATCAAATTCTGGGGTGGATGCAATGCCGACAAGATAAACTTCAGGACATGTTAGCTAAAGCTAGAGCATTAAAGAGTGGTCTCAATGGAGTGGAATTCCATCATGTTCATCGAAAGTGGAATGATGCAGCGGATATGGTGGCAGGATTAGCCCTAAAGAATAAATGGCCAACTATTTCAGCCCCAGATTACGTCTTGCGAGAAATCGAGCTTGTAAATAGCCTGCCTAATTTGCTACATGGAATTGATGGTGTGTCACATCGGGAAGTCGCATTGGTATGCAAAAATGTCATGGATGAAATACTTGAATGTATTGATGATGAACACGTCACTTTAACAGACAGTGCCGTGAATAATCATCATAGTAAACGTGAATCCCACGCAAGTTTGGAGTCGTTCAAAGGCGTCAGAGAAACCATTTGGGTGGCTCAACGATCAAGAGAACCCAACGAGTTAAGACTAGAATTAATTGGCCGAGCCCAAGATGGTGAAGTAAAATGGAATAACGTAAAGAAATTCTTGAAGGGAGACTACTCATCACTCTCCAGAGCTCAGACCGCTGAGATAGGCAAATATGCCAACCTATTTGAGATAGGTGATCATGATGTCTTATACAGAATTCCGTGGAGTAAGAAGCGGACTAACGAGAAGCGTCTTCAATGGCTGATCGTTGTTCCTATGGGTTTAGTACCCGCTGTCTTAAAAGTATGTCATGACGATATTCAAGGAGGGCATTTTGGATTTTCCAGGACTTATGAGAAAGTTCGACTCAACTATTTTTGGGATCGAATGTATGGCGACATTTAGGAGTATGTTGAAAGCTGCCCAACATGCAACTCTGCCGGTCCCGCTCCAGCATATCAAGCATTAAGTCCGGGAAACCTTGTACCCCAGCGATCTATGGATATAGTCTGTTTTGATATCGCCACTGATCTACCGCTGTCACACAGATGTAACATGCAATTGATTGTATTTGTCGACATCTTCACCTCGTGGACAATGGTCAAAGCAGTCCCAAATCGTCAAGCTCACACTGTAGCTCGAGCCTTTGAAGAAGTTGTGTTCCGACAATTTGGAGCATGTAGGCATTTAAGACATGACCGCGACCCCGCATTCATGAGTCAAATATTTAAACATTTCGCGTCCATGTTGGGTCAAAATCAATTGCCAACTTTCTCGTACAGACCTCAAGCAAATGGTACCGCCGAGCGAACCATTCAAACAGTTATACGAGCAACCAAAAAGTATATCCTAGATCCAAACCAAAGGGATTGGGATGACTGGGCTGAGCGTCTCACCTTTGCACTAAATACGTCGTTGTCAGTGACTCGAAAGGAAACACCATTTTATTTAATACATGGATGGGATCCGTTTGACACTTTGATGGCGGGCTTAACTCCAACAAGACAGGGTGGACTAGAACAAGAGGCACTACGTTGGCGACTACAAATACAAAGACAACACTTGAATTGTGTGACGATAGTAAAGAAATTGATTAAGGACGCTGTTCAGAAGAGGGCAAGTGAACATAACGCGCAACTACCGACCAATGTTGATAACCGGATCAAAGTTGGCGATGCTGTTTGGGTCTATATAGATCAAGTTAAGCCGGGTGTGACAGCAAAATTGGCCCATAAATGGCATGGACCGTTCCGTGTAATTGGAAAACCTACCGATTATTCAAGTGAAGTCGAGTTAAGAGGACTCAGTGATCGTGCAAACTACAGATTTCATACAGTTATTCATGACTCTCGTCTTAAACCGCGTCGAAACTATTTGGTTCGCCCCGTCCAAAGAATAGAAGGTGTACCGCCGGTAGATTTCAACGAAGAGCTGCTGCCAACAGAGTCTTTTGAGAATAACGAAGCTGCGAGAAGTAACGGCCTGCAGATTGCTACGGCTGTGAGTGCTGTAAGATATTCGCAAGGCTACAAAGAGTTTAAAGTCCAAACTGAGGACCAGGAGGAATGGCATTGGGAATCAGAGGTCCTATTGCAACCTAGCGAATTACTAGCAAACTTTGAAATGAAGAGACTAAAGTTGGACCGTTTGGAAGCAATGTTGGATAATGAATTAATGCCTCGCCCTGACGATGCAAAACCCAACGAAAATACAAACAACCGCGAGGCAGCGGGCGAGACTGACGATGCAAATGCCGGAGATTTGGTCGACTTGCCTGGGTGGAGAGGAATTATTCGAGAAGAGAGAGTTGTCTAACTTGGTGGGAGCTGGGTCAAACATGGAATATTATGGCAAACGGTTGAAAAATGGTTGATTTGTGACGGGAGCTCTTTGGCAAGTCGGTAAGCGTTCGACAACCAGGAACTCATATGGATTGTATATGAATTGGATGAATTACATTTGTTTGTGAAAGAAATCGAAAGCCTTGGAGAACTAAAATCATCGACGCCCAACTTGAAGAATTACAAAACGTGAAGATGAGCATCATACTTGAAGTGTTCAAGTACAGTTCTCGGGCGACAGAACAACACACTGGACTTTTGATTGATACTGCCGACAACCTTTGTTTGTGGATTGCGTGCGTTGACTAGGGGCTCACTAACTTCATACCTTCAGGAAGTTTTCGGCGGTTATTTGAATATTCATTGACACACGCTTTGTCACTGGCCACATCAAGCAGAGCCATGAGGGAGCTATTTCTACAGATAAGACCATTCACCCATTACATTACTTAAGAAAAGACTACCCACCATGTGTGGGTAATTGACAGGTATGTTTGGCTGTTTGGATAGATTGCTTTCCAATCTGACTGATAGAATTGCCCCACAGTTGACGAAAAGGCTCGTCTGGGTGGCGGCACGGCCTAACGGCCTACTTGCCGCCTTCCCGACGTGAGATAAATACAGAAATCCCTTTTTGGTGCACGTTTGGGGCTCGTACCTCCGAGTCATTTTACACTCGACCTCCGCTGCGCCGGACGGTGAGCGCAATTTTCTGGGCGAATGTCTGACGTCTCTCGCGTGGTGTAATGCTTGTCGTTGCTGTGGTCTTAAGTGTCGTCAGAGAAATCCTGAAGCAATCCCATCATTCAGATTGGAAAGCTATCCATCCATACAACCAAAATACCCATCAAACCCACCACATGATGGGAAGTCGTTTCTTAAGCAATGTAATGGGTGAATGGTCTTATCTGTAGAAATAGCTCGCCATGAGGGGATGGACAAGTTCCGTATAACATGGAATGTGACTACACATCCAATTACAGTAACAAAGAAATTTCTGGAGCTGTGAGGCTGTTTGAAGTGGAGGCAAATTGACGAGACCTGAAATACTGTCGGGACAATGGGAAATGCCCACTGGCCGTTTGTAGCGATCCTGAGCCACCGGTTTGGCTCAGGACTTCGGCTGAATGCTGTAACGCAGTTTACGACTTAGAAAACTAGCGTAAACGCCCCTCAACACCAACCAAAGCGATGTGACAATAGGATGTGGCTTAAAGTTACAAGGATGTGCTAGATTAGAGTTAAGTTGAGATCTAATTCATTCTACAATTTGCCTTCCTCTGCCTAGTTTGCTACATTTGGTAGCACTTCTTGGTTGCCTTTACCTTTTCCTCTCTGTCCCTGGGTGTCCCTCTCTGTCCCTGTGTCTCAACCTTGTTCGCCAAGGTATTTCAACTGTCTTCTCGAAGCGGTTGTGTGGTCATTTTACTCGACATCACAGTATTTCTCCACGAGTGGGTCCGCGTTGTTAGTCTCTTTTGAGCAGAATCGCCACTCGACTGAAGGAGTAAAGTACTAGTCTTGTGAATAATCCATACACAGTCTAAGAGTGATCTATAGATGCCTAGAAGCAACAATCGCGTTTCAAGCGTACACCAATTAGCGGCTGCCGAATCTATCGCGGATTTGTTCTCGACTCCCAGCGAAGCGATCAAGTTGCGTGCTGACATCTACCGACTCTGCTCGTTCCAAAGCGTGGTCATCAAGAAACTGCGTGCCCTAATCCCTGAAGCAAAAAAACTCCGACGCGCGCAACGTACTGCAAGCTCTTACGGATAACCTTATCCGGCGCAACACTCAAGTCGAAAATCTGATCAGTGGGACCCTCGACCGCGACATCATCAATTACCGCGCAGCCCGCCTCAAGAAGAAAGCAGCCAATCAAAATCAAGAAAAAGCGAAATCCAAGTCGAAGACGAAGAAAAGTAAAAAAATAGAAAAAGAATAGCTTAGTCTTTTTAAGAAAACAAAAAGACAGCAAAAAAAGAAAATAGAACAAAGTTAGAAAAAGAATTCAAAACAAAACACTTTCAAGAAAAATAATATCAGAAAAAAAAATGGTAGAATTAGAGCAATTATTTGCAACAATGTTAGAAACAATTCATAGATTAGAGAAAAATTTGGAAGAAGTCTCCAAGACACAATCCCTTCAAGTTGAAGTCCAAAAAGAAAGCAACAAGCGACATGAAGAAAGTCGACGTGGTCAAGAATACAAAGTTGAAGGCCTTACAATGCCGAAATATCACGGAAGAATGGACGAAAGCATAAGTCTATACATACATGAAGTAAACACATATTTCAAGGCGAAAAACATCGACCCTAAACTGAATCAAGAGACGCATACAAGATGCATTGCCATGGTCGTAGCCAACTTTCGGGGCTTAGCAGCAGCCTGGTATCAAGACCGCCTACGCACAAGTGGCGAACCACCAAAAACACTCCTCGAACTCGAAGAAGAACTCCGATATGAATTCGAGCCCGATGACTTACAAGACCGCATCCGCGACCAACTCTACGAGTTGAAGCAAGCTAACTGCGCCAATTTAATGGACTATGTCGGCAAGTTCCGCCGTATTTGCACTCAAGTCCAAGACATGACCGAGCGCGACAAGATATCCTTTTTCCAACGCGGCCTACGAACAAGAACAAGAGAAGAAGTTCAATATAGAAGATGTGAATCAGTAACCGAAGCCATTCAAGTAGCTCTAGACTTTGAGCGAGCGCATAGTTTCACTCTCGGAAACAATGGAAGAGACTCCCGCCACCAGCAACGCCGTGACCAACACCACAGACCACGATTCCAACGCAATCACCAAGGCAATGACCAGCGACAACGACCAAACAATCAAGACTCAAGACATTTTTCTTCTTTCCGTCAACCGCAGCCAGAGCGTGACGAATATGACATGGAAGTCGATAACGCGCAAATGAATCGAAACTCTCAGCGTGGTCCTCGAACCTGCTACAAGTGCGGCCGAGTAGGCCATCTAGCCAATGTCTGCAGAAGCTCTCAACGGTTTCACCAGAACAACCAAAACAACAATTTCCGCCGTTCAAACCACAACAATAGTGCAGTAACTTTCTCTGGAACACAATCATCTCGTCCAACTAACCGACAACACAATGTTCAAGTTCAAGAAGCCGAAGACAGCGATGAAGAAGAAGAAATTGAAGTGATCAACACGCACGTTGCTCAAAGCAAGTACAAGGAAGTCCCAACGGAAAATCAACTGATGATTTCAGAAGGTCAACTGGATGGAAAGCCAGTAAAGATTTTAATTGACAGCAGTGCTACAAACCTTTTGTGCCGTCCTGGCCTCTGTGACCAAGTCATTCGGGAAAAAGAAGCCATCATTGAAGGATTTGACGGACAAAACTCTGGCGTAAAACGAGTAAATGAAGCTGAAGGCTCTCTCGTTCTCGAAGGAATGTCTTTTCCCAACTTACCGTTTACGGAATGGGATCTGGGTGCGAAGAAATTTGACGTGATTTTGGGACAACCATGGTTCCATCGCTTTAATCCCATTGTGGATTGGAGAAATCACAAGATTTTATCGATCAATGGAAGTGTAGTCAAGGAAGGAAGGGACAACTCAAGCGACGGATGGATTCTCAAGATTACGACAGTCAAGGAAGTTCAAGAAAACCATCACCCTGCCATCAAAACACTCCTAACAAAGTATAAAGATGTGTTGCCTAAAGAACTTCCCGACGCACTGCCTCCAAAACGGGAATTGAATTCGATTTGACCATGCGTCCAGATGCCAAGCCACAATATCGACCACCTTTTCGTCTATCTCAAGTCGAGCAAGCATCTCTGGACAAGTTCATCAGCGACCTTGAAAGAAAAGGCTGGATTCAATTGTCCAACAGCGACTGGGTTTCGAATATCTTTGGAGTCCCCAAGAAAGATGAAAACGGCCAAATGAAGTCAAGAAGCGAATGGCTGAGAACAGCCAGCGACTCCCGACACTCCAATACGTTGGGTTCTTGACTATCGATATGTCAACTCGCAAACGGTGATCCCAAAGATCCCTTTGCCAAACATCGAAGACTTATTTGATCGCATGCATGGAAGCAAAGTCTTTACGAAGATCGACTTAGCGTCTGGATATCACCAAATGCTTGTTGAACCAAAAGCAAGAAAATACACAGCCTTTCGTACTCATCGAGAAGTCTATGAATGGGTTGTTGCTCCCATGGGAATGGCCGGAATGCCAGGAATTTGGTCCCGACTTATGCGTCGCCTCTTCGATACATTCCCTTTGCCGTTGTATACATGGATGATATCTGTGTTTTCTCTAAGTCAATCGACGACCACATCCATCACCTTCAAGCAATTTGCGATGTTTTACGAGCTGAAAAGTTGTACGCTCGTCCGTCTAAGTGTGCCTTTGCCCTCGACTCAGTCGATTTTCTCGGCCATACAATTTCCAAAGACGGCTTACACGTTGACAAGTCAAAAGTTCGTGCAATCGAACAATGGGCTGAACCTAAGTGCACTAAAGACTTAGTGAGTTTCATCGGATTTGCGAGCTTTTACAGAAAGTTTATTCCGAAGTTTTCGGACATTGTCCGCCCTTTAAGTGAATTGATGAAGCCAAAAACGCCGTGGTCATGGACTGAAGATCAGCGACAAGCCTTTTTAACGATCAAGATTGCACTTCAACAAGCTCCAGTTTTACAACTGCCCAACTACGACAAGCCTTTCATCGTAACAACTGATGCCTCAGGATACTGTTGTGGAGCAGTTCTATCCCAGTTGGATAAGGACAGCAATGATCGACCGATCGCATTTTTGTCTAAGCGACTTGGCCCTCATGAAGTCCAGTGGCCTGCTCATGAAAAAGAACTCTACGCGATCAAGCTTGCACTCGGCAAGTGGCGTCACTACCTTCATTGTACTCGATTCGACATTTACACGGACAACTCCACGTGTAAATGGTTCATGGAAACTCCTATTCTCACGCCTAAGTTGACTCGATGGCTCGACTTTTTCAGTGCGTTTGACTTTGTGTTGCATCATCGGCCTGGCAAACTTAATGTCGTTGCCGATGCGCTTTCGCGACCTCCACGAGATGCCTCACACTTTGCGACGATGATTTCTGTTCATAATTGCGGAATCCGTTGTGCAAACGCCGCTCTACGACTAGATGCCTTGCAAACTCCACCTGACTTATCCCGTTTCCCCTCACGTGAACTTACCAAGCTCGTTGGAACTCCATTTTTGGGGGAGGATGTGTCAAGTCAAAAATGTGCTTCCACTCCGCAACGACTTGTAATCAATCATTCAAGACAAATTTCGTATTCAACAGTCGAAATGGATCAAGACACGAAAGAGCGATACATTAAAGCTTACAAGAAAGACATCTCTGTTGCTATACAAGACAAATATGTTCAAAAAGATGACTTGTACTTCCTTCGTTCGAACGATCAAGTATGGAGACTTTATGTTCCCAATGATGTTATCCTGCGCGCTGAAGTTATTTCTCAAGCTCATGACTCAAGCATTGCTGCGCATCCCGGAACAAGACGAACATTGCTAAGTATTTCTCAATGGTATTACTGGGATACTCTCTTGGAAGATGTCAAACTTTATGTTGCAACTTGTGAAACTTGCAGTCGATACAAGACAAAGAGTCTTCGTGCCAATGGCAAAATGATTCCGATTCAAGCCCCTAACGAATGCTGGCATACTATTTCAGCAGACTGGATCACTGGACTACCTCTATCCAAGTCGTGCGATGCTATCTTAGTTGTTGTTGACAAATTGTCAAAAAGAGCTAAGTACATTCCAACTCAAACAAATGCCGATGCTCCGCAAACCGCTAAGTTGTTTTTCGATCATGTTGTTAGCCACCATGGCTTACCAAGCGTGATCATCAGTGATCGAGACCCAAAATTTACAAGTAATTTCTGGAAGTCCCTCATGCAAATCATGAATATCAAGCAAGCCATGACAACTGCGGGTCGTGCTCAAGCTGATGGAGCAACTGAACGCCAAAATCGAACACTAGAAGATGCTCTACGTTGCCAAGTGTCCTATCTTTGAGAAGATTGGGTTGACCATTTACCCACGATAGAGTATGCTCACCAAGGACTTGTTCAGTCGTCAACTGGCATCACTCCATTTCAAATCGACACTGGAAGAACTCTGCGAAACCCTGTAATAGATAGTATAATGCCTCCAAATGACTTTGCCAAAAACTTCTCTGAAGAACGACAAGAGATATTGAAGATTGCCCAAGAAAATTTGAAGAAGGCTCAAGCAAGACAAAATGCATTCTATGACAAGAAGCGCTCAAACATAACTTTCAAAGTTGGAGATCAAGTTCTCCTTGCAACCCGCGATTTGCCCTTGAAGCATGCACAACAATTAGATCGCAATGGGCGTCCAAAGCTAGTTCCCTGATTCATCGGCCCCTTTGAAGTCATTGAAGAAATCAATGAAAACGCAATGCGCCTGAAGTTGCCTCGATCAATGTCAAGACTCCATGATGTTTTCAATGTCGACCGCCTGAAACACTATCAACCGAACGATCCCAAATTTGCAAGTCGACCGATTCCCAAGGCAACACCCGTCATACTCGATGACTCAACTGGTGAAGAACTCTTCATCGTCGAACGCCTCTTGAAGCAGAGACAATTCAATCGCAAGCTCGAATATCTCGTCAAGTGGCATGGCCAACCTGAAAGCGAAGCAACATGGGAACTCGCAAAGACTATCAAGCACGTCGTTCATTTCAAGCAGCTAGTTCAAGACCTCCAGCGCCGTCTTTCCTGACGACAGCCGGACGTCACGGGGAGGATGTAGCGATCCTGAGCCACCGGTTTGGCTCGGGACTTCGGCTGAATGCTGTAACGCAGTTTACGACTTAGAAAACTATCGTAAACGCCCCTCAACACCAACCAAAGCGATGTGACAATAGGATGTGGCTTAAAGTTACAAGGATGTGCTAGATTAGAGTTAAGTTGAGATCTAATTCATTCTACAATTTGCCTTCCTCTGCCTAGTTTGCTACACCGTTAGCGCACCATTTTGCTGTTGTTAAGTAGAATGAGCACTTCTTGGGGTGGAGATTAAGACCAACCGCAGCATATGCAGAGAGCACTTTTTGAAGAACATCCAAAAGCCCGTGGATTGAGTCGGAATATCCAATAATGTCGTCCAACCATGCTAATATCCCCCTATTGAGTAGGTCTTTCAATATCAGCTCGACTGTTGCCCGGCAGTAACCCACACTATCCGATCCGCCCATTGAGACCCGTGTAGGTGTCATCATGCCCCTATGGGTCATAAAGGTAAAGATTCTTGGCACTTCTTTGCCAAAGGCAGTTGCCAGTACCCTCTGAGCCAGTCAATAGTGAAATAGCACTGACTTCCCACCACACAACCCAATGCAACGGTTCTGTACGAGAGTTCATTGCACGAAGATCGACCGTCATGCGAAATGAGCCGTCCAATTTTGGTACGATGAGTGGGGGGGAGGCCCGACGACTTCCTGTGTTTAAGTATACCGAGCAGCAGATTCCAATTCTGATACATGTTGATCCAAAAATTCTTGATGAATGGGCGGGTAACGTTGCGTGGAGCACTTCGTTGGGGTGGCATCCTTTTTGAGGCGTACTTGCAATGGCGTGGTGGATCCGAGCCAAAACTCGAGCGGAAGACGTCTGAATAGTTGGAAAGTAAGCTTCGGAGACGAAAAAGGTTGGCCCCAGCTAAACCATTTGCTTCAGCATCAGAAATACAATTTTCTAACAGATTATCAACAGATCAAGCACCCGATGTTGTGCTGCAGAGAGCTGTAAGACGTTATGTCATCAAACTTGGGAGTATCAGTATCGATGCCATCTTCCAAAAAGTGAATGACTGGGGATGTTAGAGGTTCCAAGTCGTTGTGAACAAGAGGGTGAAAATCCCAATCTGTTTGCTTCGCCCGAGCAGGACTAAGATGGCATCCAAGCTGTACCCAAGCAGAGGAAGGCAAATTGTAGAATGGATTAGTTCTCAGCTTCGTATTATTAATAGTTATCATGCAATCATGAGCTACGAAGCTTCAAAGCATCGATGTCACAGTTTGCTGGATATTCTCAGATGTATTGTCAATTTCGTGCAAATTTGGACTTTCTAGTCGATTTGCAGAATCGATTTTGAATGTCTTTTTCTTTAAATGTATCTTTTACCAATGCCATCTAAAGAGTTGCTCCTGGAGCCATCAGCCGCGCTGGGAATGTGCAGCTTTTGCGTTGTTGTTGCGATTTTCTGTCGACGTATACAAGTGAGGCATATACTTGGCTGAAAATTGAAAAAAGAGAAATCTGATTGGCTAGTCGATTCTAAAATCGATTTGCCAAGTCTATTTCTATTCGTTAGGCAACTCTAAATTCGAATCGATTTGACAATGGCTGGCGAAAAATCAAACGCACTGAGGTGGTCTGATTGTCCAATGCTCTTCTCGTCGTCGTTGTCAGGAACATTCAGCAGGCTATTGATGCTTAGCATCTCTGCCACATCGCTCGCTTGTTCATCATGCCACTCATCACCGTCACCAGAGTTGGTGTCAATATTCGACTGGGAAGAATTTGCTTCATCTGAATTGCCACTGTGAAAGGTCGTGTGCAGCTGTATTTTTGAACTCGTTGACGTCCCTATGAACTGAAAACCTAAAGGCGAAACTGAAGCTTGAAAACCTTACCACTCATGTTAACACTCCTTTTACCCCGACACACTACCTCCGGAAGGAGTACGACCTCCAGAGTACTTCTCACCCTAGAAAATACTACGTAGTACCTTCACAACTTAATCCCACGACCGTCCCACAAATTCCGACAATAAATAATTACTAGAGTTAGCCAAGACTCATTAGTGCAAAAAATATAAGACACCTGACACTTTCTCACATGAATGCTGTATTATAGCAAGCAATTACATGCTCAATACTTCGTCATGCCACCGCGTGCTTCGAGCACCTTGATGCAACGACGTGGCATACTTTGCACTAGAGATAGCAGGGTGGATTCAGGGATGGCTTCCCAGGCACCCAAAATTGCCGTTTTCAACTCTTCAATGCCATCAAATTGACTTCCGTTGGCATAAACACTTCGCACAACAATCCCCAAAGGTTCTCAATAGGATTGAGATCGGGGATAGTGCAGGATGATCAAAAATTGGAACTTGATTTTCTCGCAAGAACTCAGTAGTTCTTGCAGCACGATGAATTGACGCACCATCCTGCTGGAAAAGGATGTCTGTGCCATAGTAATAGTGCCCAAAGGGCAGCATATAGCCTCCCGATTGTAATTATTCAAATCCGATGAATATGATTGGTTGAAATGCAATTGACAAAATTCAATGTATTGACTTGTCGTCGGAAATCGTATCTCGGTTGAGATATTCCATCTTTTTTAACCAATAAACTTTAATGTATCTATTTCACCTTGTTTTAATTCGATAATAGTGACTGGGCTAGTAGTGCAATTGAGCAATTGAGCAATGCCCAAGAGTCTGGGCTGAAGATAAACAAAATAGAGTCCGCATCACAAGAGATTTCTATTCAATGGATGTTTGTCCTGCTGTATTTTCAGCGCGCTCAATTGTAATTCTATCGAATGGTTAACACAACTGTTGATATACGACTTGCTGATTTCGTTCCGTCTTTTATGACATCTTGTTATTACGAGAAGTAATGAAATTAATATTCATCATCCTGTGAGCTTTATTCCGTGTCATAAAGTGAATGATCTGTGGTTGCCATAAAGTGAATGATCTTATCCTAAAGCTTGTGCATGTAGTGATATATAGCTTCGACTTACACGATGGAAATGGATCAAATTTACATTGCCCATTGATAGGTCTTTTGCCAGTCAGTCCGTATTACGTAGTGTAGATAGCGTGGAAACACCGCGCTGATCATCCAGGAAGTTAATGTTACTCATCAAGTTTCACGCCTAAATGAAGCCATCCTTGTTGCCACGCATGTGGAAAAAATTGGAGCTTTTCCCCACAAGCACTTCCTCTCAAACACATATATTACACTTTTCGTCCTTGTACGACTTTGATTCTCGAGTGGGCTTAAGGCCCACTGCTGAGTCAATCTTTTTCAACCTCATCAATTTTTACTATTTCTTCACGCTTTGATTGGCTCTCTTAATCGTATCTCGATCGAAATACGATTTGCAAATAATATTATTGTATACAAAACTCAATATAATTTAAATTGTTTGCGGTCAATTAATTTTGGGCAAATGGAATTTGTATCTCAAAAAAGATACAATGACCTCTTTTTAGCAAATACAAAGATATGAATTATGGTTTTTGTGTTTGGAATTTGCACGACGGATTTCGTGCAGGTTCATATTGGTCAAAAGTGTCAACAATTTTATCCTATCATACTGGAATGTTGACTTTGAAACATCAGAAATCTTCTCCAAGAAACAATCTTTAGGCCGGTCCTTGCTGAAAACGGTTGCCTCATGTGTTTCAATTCATTTTAAGGATTAAATGATGTCTAGCTGTGTACATCCTTAGGTCTAATCACTCATGTTATTGTGGATACAATAAACACAAACTTACAATCATGTGCTGGTACTGTTGAAATTCATTAAGTTGGAGCGATCTTTGCCCTTTCTTACTGTGCTATCTAGTGGCGTCATCAGAGGGTCTCGTCGACTACTCGAGTTTGCCAAAAATGTATGCCAGAATTGCTGGTACATCATGCATGCACATTTCAAAGAAACACGTCACCTGGGCGCTCTGCTGTGCAAATTAAGAAAACATACGAGTCATTCGGCATGGCTTTGTTGCCATGCTTAGCTCGAACGCATAGGAATGAATTAGGAGACAAACATGGCCTTATTGCTGCCATCAAACAAAAATACTGAGCTTTTTTCTTTTGGACCAATTCATTCTAAAATGACCTATTTAGTCCAATAAAAAACCTTCCATTTATTGCACGACGTGCGTCGTGCAAATTCGATTTTTCCAAATATACATCTCGATATATAGATTAAAGTATACTAAAGATTCAACATTTATCCCACAAACCGAAAATGCATGACACCTGTCGTGCAACTGCCCAAAAAACCTAATATACTGTCGTGCAAAAACTGTATTATGTGTCGTATAAATCATGCGCGCACTGTACATCTCCTTTTAGATCCATATCATTTTGAAGTCTGGTCGGCCTTCATGCGCAAGAGCGCTCTGCCGACATTCCTTATTCACGATCATCTAAAGTTTGACATACAATGCACAGGCCACAACGCTTAAAATGTATTCTGGTCATATCTAAGGCACAACAATAAGAGTGAGAGTAAATGACCTTTCTGTCGATGGGAAATGCTTTTTACTCAAAGTGTGCGACAGACAAATAGTCGAAATATAGACTGAAAACCTGATCGTCGCCCTCAACTATAAGAAGGCTACACTACAAGAATCGTCATCTTGTACTTAAAGTCGCCGATGAAGTTGTTGCTCATAACGCTAAAACAAACTGTGAAGTTATTCGAGTCTTCAAGCAACTGTGAACTGAGCTGGCTTTGGAATGAATTCTCTTGAGCAGTACCCTGAAACAGTGGGACCCCAGTTTTCATGTCTTACTAGTACGTAGTATGTTTTTTGGACCCCAGTTATAATAAGGGTGCGTCTGGCAAAATTTCAAAATCAATATGCCATTTTCAGCAAAATTGGGATTAATGATTTATGGTATATTCAAAATAGAGGTAAAACTCCATTTCGTAAAATTGCATTTTGGGAGCCTCCACTGAGTATATCCCAACCAAAAATATTGGACTTGGTGCAAGACTCTTGGAGATAATCAAGTTCATATTTTGACCTCAATTATTGAATTTGGCCTCAAAATGGCATTTTGGGCCCATTTATTGTAATATTTTCGGTTGCCAGACGGGCCCTAATTCACATCCACTAGCGGCAAATTCGAGCATGGCAAGTCAATGAGATAATATTGATTAAAGATTTATCACCAAGGACATTTCGCATTCGTCATCTCACATTTGACATTCTCATTGCGCCATCAAAGCTGGCTCAGATTCGTTTGGTATGACCACACATTGGCCGCGACTTTTTTATCATGACGCAATCTTGTCCTCAAATCTATTTCTATTTAGTCGGTTGCGGATGCGTTGTCAAGACGAGGAATGCAGTGTCAACTCGGTCGTGTATATACTTGTAATTTACTGAATGCCAGCTTAGGTTGAGTTTACAAACAACACATTTAGTCTTCAACGAACATTAAAGACATATGCAACAAGTTTCCACTGCTGATAGCCATATTTTGATGTTCGAATCGCGAAACAGGTGCGAAGCCGCCAGTGGCTAGAATGACCATGATGAGGGAGATCGATTCATTGCTTCCTGGGACTCGAACAACTTTCCATTATAATCGATGTTTCTTCAAACTTTAGGAAGCGAAACGATATTTTAGAATTACTGCGGGCCTCGTTTCGTGAACAGCTTTATGTCTGTCAACCAATTATTCGTGTTGAAAGTTATGGCAGGAAGCTCGTTTTGCGTACTTTACAAAGCAATAAAAATGTTGTTTCCATGCCAAGTGCCCGCTTGGAGTTAACGCCGGCTACTGCGCTTGGAGCCTCCTCGGCTGCTACCCGAAGGTGATCGGCTAAGACGACCTGAGCTTCCTGGGCTATCACCTCCAAGTGGGCCACTCAATTGCATACTCGATCGTCTCTGAGGCTGGTTGGGAAAGATGGTTGTCCACCGTGCACGTTCGCTTTCGGTAGCTGGGCCTCGTCGAAAACCAGCACCCATAGAGCTGCGAGAACTGCCAGAACCGTGAGAACTGCCAGAACCGTGAGAACTGCCAGAACCGTGAGAACTGCCAGAACCACCCCGAGAACTGCCAGAACCACCCCGAGAACTGCCAGAACCACCACCACTCGCGCATCCGAAACAGGCTTTAAGCCAGTTACCATTGGCAGCCAGTCGTCTTCTTGGGGAGTCGTAAGTGGCAGTCAACGCTTCTTGGCCTGACGTGCGGACGGCAGCTCGACTTCGATGGCCATCTTTGAAAGCCACGACAGCAGTTATAGCAAGCCCAAGGAAGGTCAAAAGACGCATGGTAAATGCACGTTCAAGGCAATTTGCACAATGAACAAGTATGTAGACGCTGTATGTCGATATTCAAACACAACATGCAATGTCTGTGGTTCCTAGAAACATTCCAAGAACGCTGAAGAAACGGAAGAAACGAACGAGACGCTCGCACAGATGGGACTTCGGAGTACTTGGTGGATCGGTCAAGCGTTTAGCTGATTTGACTACATGTGCAATCGAATATGACAAGTTTTACCACTGCTGACTAGAGCTGGTACAGCGACAAATTGTAATATTTTCGGTTGCCAGACACATCCTTAGGGCCCGTCTGGCAAAATTTCAAAATCAATATGCCATTTACAGCGAAATGCATATTGATTTTGAAATTTTGCACTCTCAAATTTTTCCATTTGAGAGCTCACTGAGTCATGAAAGTTGGTATACTCTGCTGTTTAAAGCTGAGAGTGGATATCTTGTTCTTTTTCTTGTTCCACCTGTCTCACAACAATATTACGTGACTGTCGTCCCGTCATAACCACGTGTCCAATGAATGACCAGTGCACCAACTTCGAAGTCCCATCTGTGCGTCAGCGTTCTTGGAAGGAACCACAGACATTGCATGTTGTGTTTGAATATCGACATACAGCGTCTACATACTTGTTCATTGTGCAAATTGCCTTGAACGTGCATTTACCATGCGTCTTTTGACCTTCCTTGGGCTTGCTATAACTGCTGTCGTGGCTTTCAAAGATGGCCATCGAAGTCGAGCTGCCGTCCGCACGTCAGGCCAAGAAGCGTTGACTGCCACTTACGACTCCCCAAGAAGACGACTGGCTGCCAATGGTAACTGGCTTAAAGCCTGTTTCGGATGCGCGAGTGGTGGTGGTTCTGGCAGTTCTCGGGGTGGTTCTGGCAGTTCTGGGGTGGTTCTGGCAGTTCTCACGGTTCTGGCAGTTCTCATGGTTCTGGCAGTTCTCACGGTTCTGGCAGTTCTCGCAGCTCTATGGGTGCTGGTTTTCGACGAGGCCCAGCTACCGAAAGCGAACGTGCACGGTGGACAACCATCTTTCCCAACCAGCCTCAGAGACGATCGAGTATGCAATTGAGTGGCCCACTTGGAGGTGATAGCCCAGGAAGCTCAGGTCGTCTTAGCCGATCACCTTCGGGTAGCAGCCGAGGAGGCTCCAAGCGCAGTAGCCGGCGTTAACTCCAAGCGGGCACTTGGCATGGAAACAACATTTTTATTGCTTTGTAAAGTACGCAAAACGAGCTTCCTGCCATAACTTTCAACACGAATAATTGGTTGACAGACATAAAGCTGTTCACGAAACGAGGCCCGCAGTAATTCTAAAATATCGTTTCGCTTCCTAAAGTTTGAAGAAACATCGATTATAATGGAAAGTTGTTCGAGTCCCAGGAAGCAATGAATCGATCTCCCTCATCATGGTCATTCTAGCCACTGGCGGCTTCGCACCTGTTTCGCGATTCGAACATCAAAATATGGCTATCAGCAGTGGAAACTTGTTGCATATGTCTTTAATGTTCGTTGAAGACTAAATGTGTTGTTTGTAAACTCAACCTAAGCTGGCATTCAGTAAATTACAAGTATATACACGACCGAGTTGACACTGCATTCCTCGTCTTGACAACGCATCCGCAACCGACTAAATAGAAATAGATTTAGGACAAGATTGCGTCATGATAAAAAAGTCGCGGCCAATGTGTGGTCATACCAAACGAATCTGAGCCAGCTTTGATGGCGCAATGAGAATGTCAAATGTGAGATGACGAATGCGAAATGTCCTTGGTGATAAATCTTTAATCAAACATTATCTCATTGACTTGCCATGCTCGAATTTGCCGCTAGTGGATGTGAATCTATTACTTAAGGCTTCTATTACTTAAGGCTCTAACGCAACACGTAAGTACGAGACTAAGTACGAGAGTAATTTTCACATACAAACGTCAAGTCAACAAATGAGCAATTTTTATCTACAGTCATGGCTCGATTTAGTGAACCCACTGAAAATGAATATACTTTTAAAATTAATATACAATCAGATGCAACAAGTTATAATAATATAGAGTTTATTCGAGTCGTTTGAACACCACAGACGTCGATGGCCACACGAAGGGAATTGCAGATGACCCAAACGGTACTGAGATTTGGCGGTTGTTGGTTGATGTCATGAATAATTCACTGAATGCTTTGGATGTTGTTGTGAACTTCACGGCTCATTTCGATGGGCACTACGATGGTAGTAGAAATTACCTTTTATAATCATTACCCGTGTGAAACACGATAACTGTAATATTTTATATTGTTGAAGGGTTCACTAAATCGAGCCATGACTGTATTACTTAAGGCTTCTATTACTTAAGGCTCTAACGCAACACGTAAGTACGAGACTAAGTACGAGAGTAATTTTCACTTACAAACGTCAAGTCAAGAAATGAGCAATTTTTACATACTTTATCCAAGTACAAAATGAGCAATTTTTATATACTTTATCCAAGTACAAAATGAGCAATTTTTACATACAAAAGCCAAGTGGTCCACATCATCCGAAACAGCGTCATGAAGTGCGCGGTACGTGTCGCTGCGCAGGTTGTTGGTTTGGTCACGAATATATCGAAGCCTTTGGTTTTCCACCTTTGCAAAATTGTCGACTGCAAACACTTGAAATAGAGGTCCGCTGGCATGTAATGGAGAAAATGCACCGCGCTCGTACAAATGGTACCGAGCATAATCGTTCAAACTCACGTTTTCATGATTGCGACCGCTCTTGTTGTCAAACGACCACCCCAAAGTCCCAGTGGGAAAGAGCAAAGGGTATTGAAGCGGGTCATATGCCGAATGAAATTCCTTAATGCGAAATAAGCGTTGTTCCCCAGGTTGTCGATCCAAACGCACATGTTTACCAACGTGATAGTTTCGCTGAACTTCGCTGAGTACGGGGCCATCAATACCATGCAGTAAGATATGACGCCCTGACTTGGACGTTTCTGAAAAAAGAACAGCGATTTCAGAACACGTAGGAAGGTTATGCGTTCGGCTGTTGCTTCGAGGCTGAGCAGTGAGCACTAATCTCATGTCGTCATCCTTTGGAATATCCTTCGCATGCTTGTACAGCTGGGTGAACGCGTTGTGCTGTAGTAGTAGACGCTGGATTTTCGTCACAGTTGACACATTAAGATTTCCCCAAGCATTCTTCGTCGTATGCTTGCTTGCGTTTCAGGATTCGTAATGTAGATCTGGGCGTAACTGGCTTGTTCTTCGTCCGCAGGCAACAGTGGTCCAATTAAATGATGCAAATCGCCTTGGATTGTATAAGATCTCGGCCCACCGTTGCCGTGAATAATTTCTTGGGTACCAATAGATGTAAAGGCAAAGAGGGCGTTGTACCGGCGAGTGTTATTGACAAACCCTCTGGTTTTGAACAAAGCAATGTATTCTCGGGTGTGTCAGGCCAGGTAGCAACAGGCAGCACTCGAGAGCCTCCACCGCAGCAGTCCTTTTCTTCGCCTGGCCAAATCTTCGCTTCGCAATGGCGGCAAATCGAACGCTGCTCAATAGTATGAATAGGCACCAATGATTCATCGAAGTCATCGAAACTGACGCGTGCACTGTTGTGACCACTCTTCTTCTTCGGGCGACCCTTGGGTTTATTCCGGAGACTTAATCCTTGCTCGCGAGGAGGTACATCAATCAAATCCACATCCACGTTTAGCGGAGGATCAGCATTTGCCAAGGCAAGTAATTGATTGTCAGTGTTGCAATCCACATTTCCATCGGAAATATCTTCTTCCTTGGTTTCTTCTTCACCTCCTTCATTCATACGGTTAGGTTGTAGCGCAGCATAGATCCTTCGATTGTCAACTGTGCGCTCGCGATCTTCTTGCTCCTGAGCTGCCAGAATATTGAGATGATGGTCACTTTGAGCGTGATAATGGATTCCGTCTTCTCCCTCGTTGGTTTCCTCTTCGTCGCTCTTATCCATGTCCGTATGGTGCAAAATGATGGCACCCCGCCCTTGATTCGCAACCTCAGTGTTGTGCTTTTTTTCGCGAGCACGATTGTTGTACTCCGCCTTCTTGGATCTTTTCATGGCCACCTCTTTGTCGAAGTCTTCCACGATAGCATGCCGTTTCTTTTCGCGAGCATGATTGTTGTACTCCGCCTTTTTAGATTTTTCCATTCCCACCTCTTCGTCGACTTCATCCAGGAGAGCTTGCCGTTTCTTTTCGCGAGCACGATTGTTGTACTGCGCCTTTTTGGAGTTTTCCATCGCCACCTCTTCGTCGACTTCATGCACGATAGCATGCCGTTTCTTTTCGCGACCACGATTGTTGTACTCCGCCTTTAGGAGAGCTTGCCGTTTCTTTTCACGAGCACGTTTGTTGTACTCCGCCTTGTTGGCCTTTCTCATAGCCGCCTCGTCGTTAATATTGCCCTGATTCAAGGCATCGTCATCCACAGCCCAGCCATTAGCTCCAGTTGATGCAGACTCTTGTTCGGTAGTATGCACTTCATTCCGCTCTGCTTGCTTTCCAGGTTCGGAGTTATCGATCGCATGGCCTTGATTGTCATTGTCATGACTGCAATTGCCTTTGCCTTTCTTAGAGGCCGAGTAGTTGTTATTTTCTACGTAGAAAACTGCGTCAGACAAATGTTCATACAAAAACATCAACACAAAAATGATAATGTGATTGGATCGTAAAAATACTGTGGATATGTGTCCCGCCACTTAAGCTTAACATAATGTGGTTTGCCAGAAAATACTACTCATTTCTTTCATAAATCGTACAGAATTCGCGGTATTTATTAAACATCACATTGTTTAATATCGCGTATTGAACTCGTACATCCAATGAGTTGAAACTTTGATACTGGGTAATACACCTGCTAAGTATCATGAAACACCCCTGAAGTGTTTCAATCTACTCGCCGTAGGCCCACTATCAACAGTGGTACTCCGTAAAAAAAGTAGCACCATCAGTTGCAATAGTGGTAACCAATGTTACACATTGTCCCCTTACTGTAAAAAGTTGAACTATGGGGAGAGGATTTACTCGTCCAAAGTCAATATGAAAATACAGTAAAAACACACGTTTTAGCTGTCCCTGGCTGCTCTATGAAAATGTCCGGTATTTCGAGCCAAAAAGGCCCTACTTCGTAACATTCGCATATCGCGTCGGAATTCGCCTTTCGGAGTCCAAGCCTCTGGCCAGGGTATGGCTTAAAGTGGCAGAAAGGGCTCGTCACCCTACTGCACAGTGTGTTGACCGCTTATTCAGCGGCCTTTTCTGCCCGAGTGAAGCTATCCTAAGACATGCATCTCACCTTGCATCGTCCCAGAAAAACCCAACTGCCATTCAATCGTCTTTGGCAGGTATGATTTTAAATAGTAGGACAATATTTTCATTTTGTATGTGGAATGATTATTAATATTATCGACAACTGCCACGTCCAGCATCATGGGTGCATGAACGAACTTGTCTCAAATTACTCTTTTTTTGACTTGGCGTTTGTATGTAAAAATTACTCTTTTTTTTACTTGGCGTTTGTATGTAAAATTGCTCATTTTGTACTTGGATAAAGTATATAAAATTGCTCATTTGTTGACTTGACGTTTGTATGTAAAAATTACTCTCGTACTTAGTCTCGTACTTACGTGTTGCGTTAGAGCCTTAAGTAATAGACTAGGGTGAGGCCAGGGCTACGCCCCTGGGTGGAGCGTTTTGCTTTGGAAATAACAAAGATTTTATCACACACATGAAACGTTTGAAGCCATACTATGAATTTTGAATTTGATTCAGGCCCAGTTCGAAGTAAAAAAATAAGTTAACGCCGAGCATTCTGATTGGCTACTGTTGACTGACGAATATTATTTTTCGTCAGGAGATAAATCATGTCCTGACCACAAAACCGTCGACTCGTACAGAAAGAAAAATAAATTATCCAATCAGAGATCATATTATTTTGAAACTAAGGAGACGGCATTTACTTCGCACTCCTTATTCACGTCTTTCTTGTTTTACTTCGAATTGGCCTCCATAGTTTCCCTGTTTTGTTGTGCAGCATAGATCCTTCGATTGCCAACTCTGCGCTCGCGATCTTCTTGCTCCTGAGCACAATTGTTGTACTCCGCCTTTTTGGATTTGTCGACCTCTTCCAGGAGAGCTTGCCGTTTCTTTTCGCGAGCACGATTGTTGTACTGCGCCTTTTTGGAGTTTTCCATCGCCACCTCTTCGTCGACTTCATGCACGATAGCATGCCGTTTCTTTTCGCGACCACGATTGTTGTACTCCGCCTTTAGGAGAGCTTGCCGTTTCTTTTCACGAGCACGTTTGTTGTACTCCGCCTTGTTGGCCTTTCTCATAGCCGCCTCGTCGTTAATATTGCCCTGATTCAAGGCATCGTCATCCACAGCCCAGCCATTAGCTCCAGTTGATGCAGACTCTTGTTCGGTAGTATGCACTTCATTCCGCTCTGCTTGCTTTCCAGGTTCGGAGTTATCGATCGCATGGCCTTGATTGTCATTGTCATGACTGCAATTGCCTTTGCCTTTCTTAGAGGCCGAGTAGTTGTTATTTTCTACGTAGAAAACTGCGTCAGACAAATGTTCATACAAAAACATCAACACAAAAATGATAATGTGATTGGATCGTAAAAATACTGTGGATATGTGTCCCGCCACTTAAGCTTAACATAATGTGGTTTGCCAGAAAATACTACTCATTTCTTTCATAAATCGTACAGAATTCGCGGTATTTATTAAACATCACATTGTTTAATATCGCGTATTGAACTCGTACATCCAATGAGTTGAAACTTTGATACTGGGTAATACACCTGCTAAGTATCATGAAACACCCCTGAAGTGTTTCAATCTACTCGCCGTAGGCCCACTATCAACAGTGGTACTCCGTAAAAAAAGTAGCACCATCAGTTGCAATAGTGGTAACCAACGTTACACATTGTCCCCTTACTGTAAAAAGTTGAACTATGGGGAGAGGATTTACTCGTCCAAAGTCAATATGAAAATACAGTAAAAACACACGTTTTAGCTGTCCCTGGCTGCTCTATGAAAATGTCCGGTATTTCGAGCCAAAAAGGCCCTACTTCGTAACATTCGCATATCGCGTCGGAATTCGCCTTTCGGAGTCCAAGCCTCTGGCCAGGGTATGGCTTAAAGTGGCAGAAAGGGCTCGTCACCCTACTGCACAGTGTGTTGACCGCTTATTCAGCGGCCTTTTCTGCCCGAGTGAAGCTATCCTAAGACATGCATCTCACTTTGCATCGTCCCAGAAAAACCCAACTGCCATTCAATCGTCTTTGGCAGGTATGATTTTAAATAGTAGGACAATATTTTCATTTTGTATGTGGAATGATTATTAATATTATCGACAACTGCCACGTCCAGCATCATGGGTGCATGAACGAACTTGTCTCAAATTACTCTTTTTTTGACTTGGCGTTTGTATGTAAAAATTACTCTTTTTTTACTTGGCGTTTGTATGTAAAATTGCTCATTTTGTACTTGGATAAAGTATATAAAATTGCTCATTTGTTGACTTGACGTTTGTATGTAAAAATTACTCTCGTACTTAGTCTCGTACTTACGTGTTGCGTTAGAGCCTTAAGTAATAGACTAGGGTGAGGCCAGGGCTACGCCCCTGGGTGGAGCGTTTTGCTTTGGAAATAACAAAGATTTTATCACACACATGAAACGTTTGAAGCCATACTATGAATTTTGAATTTGATTCAGGCCCAGTTCGAAGTAAAAAAATAAGTTAACGCCGAGCATTCTGATTGGCTACTGTTGACTGACGAATATTATTTTTCGTCAGGAGATAAATCATGTCCTGACCACAAAACCGTCGACTCGTACAGAAAGAAAAATAAATTATCCAATCAGAGATCATATTATTTTGAAACTAAGGAGACGGCATTTACTTCGCACTCCTTATTCACGTCTTTCTTATTTTACTTCGAATTGGCCTCCATAGTTTCCCTGTTTTGTTGTGCAGCATAGATCCTTCGATTGCCAACTCTGCGCTCGCGATCTTCTTGCTCCTGAGCACAATTGTTGTACTCCGCCTTTTTGGATTTGTCGACCTCTTCCGGGAGAAGCTTGCCGTTTCTTTTCGCGAGCACGATTGTTGTACTGCGCCTTTTTGGAGTTTTCCATCGCCACCTCTTCGTCGACTTCATGCACGATAGCATGCCGTTTCTTTTCGCGACCACGATTGTTGTACTCCGCCTTTAGGAGAGCTTGCCGCTTCTTTTCGCGAGCACGTTTGTTGTACTCCGCCTTGTTGGCCTTTCTCATAGCCGCCTCGTCGTTAATATTGCCCTGATTCAAGGCATCGTCATCCACAGCCCAGCCATTAGCTCCAGTTGATGCAGACTCTTGTTCGGTAGTATGCACTTCATTCCGCTCTGCTTGCTTTCCAGGTTCGGAGTTATCGATCGCATGGCCTTGATTGTCATTGTCATGACTGCAATTGCCTTTGCCTTTCTTAGAGGCCGAGTAGTTGTTATTTTCTACGTAGAAAACTGCGTCAGACAAATGTTCATACAAAAACATCAACACAAAAATGATAATGTGATTGGATCGTAAAAATACTGTGGATATGTGTCCCGCCACTTAAGCTTAACATAATGTGGTTTGCTAGAAAATACTACTCATTTCTTTCATAAATCGTACAGAATTCGCGGTATTTATTAAACATCACATTGTTTAATATCGCGTATTGAACTCGTACATCCAATGAGTTGAAACTTTGATACTGGGTAATACACCTGCTAAGTATCATGAAACACCCCTGAAGTGTTTCAATCTACTCGCCGTAGGCCCACTATCAACAGTGGTACTCCGTAAAAAAAGTAGCACCATCAGTTGCAATAGTGGTAACCAACGTTACACATTGTCCCCTTACTGTAAAAAGTTGAACTATGGGGGAGAGGATTTACTCGTCCAAAGTCAATATGAAAATACAGTAAAAACACACGTTTTAGCTGTCCCTGGCTGCTCTATGAAAATGTCCGGTATTTCGAGCCAAAAAGGCCCTACTTCGTAACATTCGCATATCGCGTCGGAATTCGCCTTTCGGAGTCCAAGCCTCTGGCCAGGGTATGGCTTAAAGTGGCAGAAAGGGCTCGTCACCCTACTGCACAGTGTGTTGACCGCTTATTCAGCGGCCTTTTCTGCCCGAGTGAAGCTATCCTAAGACATGCATCTCACCTTGCATCGTCCCAGAAAAACCCAACTGCCATTCAATCGTCTTTGGCAGGTATGATTTTAAATAGTAGGACAATATTTTCATTTTGTATGTGGAATGATTATTAATATTATCGACAACTGCCACGTCCAGCATCATGGGTGCATGAACGAACTTGTCTCAAATTACTCTTTTTTTTTTTTTGACTTGGCGTTTGTATGTAAAAATTACTCTTTTTTTGACTTGGCGTTTGTATGTAAAATTGCTCATTTTGTACTTGGATAAAGTATATAAAATTGCTCATTTGTTGACTTGACGTTTGTATGTAAAAATTACTCTCGTACTTAGTCTCGTACTTACGTGTTGCGTTAGAGCCTTAAGTAATAGACTAGGGTGAGGCCAGGGCTACGCCCCTGGGTGGAGCGTTTTGCTTTGGAAATAACAAAGATTTTATCACACACATGAAATGTTTGAAGCCATACTATGAATTTTGAATTTGATTCAGGCCCAGTTCGAAGTAAAAAAATAAGTTAACGCCGAGCATTCTGATTGGCTACTGTTGACTGACGAATATTATTTTTCGTCAGGAGATAAATCATGTCCTGACCACAAAACCGTCGACTCGTACAGAAAGAAAAATAAATTATCCAATCAGAGATCATATTATTTTGAAACTAAGGAGACGGCATTTACTTCGCACTCCTTATTCACGTCTTTCTTATTTTACTTCGAATTGGCCTCCATAGTTTCCCTGTTTTGTTGTGCAGCATAGATCCTTCGATTGCCAACTCTGCGCTCGCGATCTTCTTGCTCCTGAGCACAATTGTTGTACTCCGCCTTTTTGGATTTGTCGACCTCTTCCAGGAGAGCTTGCCGTTTCTTTTTCGCGAGCACGATTGTTGTACTGCGCCTTTTTGGAGTTTTCCATCGCCACCTCTTCGTCGACTTCATGCACGATAGCATGCCGTTTCTTTTCGCGACCACGATTGTTGTACTCCGCCTTTAGGAGAGCTTGCCGCTTCTTTTCGCGAGCACGTTTGTTGTACTCCGCCTTGTTGGCCTTTCTCATAGCCGCCTCGTCGTTAATATTGCCCTGATTCAAGGCATCGTCATCCACAGCCCAGCCATTAGCTCCAGTTGATGCAGACTCTTGTTCAGTAGTATGCACTTCATTCCGCTCTGCTTGCTTTCCAGGTTCGGAGTTATCGATCGCATGGCCTTGATTGTCATTGTCATGACTGCAATTGCCTTTGCCTTTCTTAGAGGCCGAGTAGTTGTTATTTTCTACGTAGAAAACTGCGTCAGACAAATGTTCATACAAAAACATCAACACAAAAATGATAATGTGATTGGATCGTAAAAATACTGTGGATATGTGTCCCGCCACTTAAGCTTAACATAATGTGGTTTGCCAGAAAATACTACTCATTTCTTTCATAAATCGTACAGAATTCGCGGTATTTATTAAACATCACATTGTTTAATATCGCGTATTGAACTCGTACATCCAATGAGTTGAAACTTTGATACTGGGTAATACACCTGCTAAGTATCATGAAACACCCCTGAAGTGTTTCAATCTACTCGCCGTAGGCCCACTATCAACAGTGGTACTCCGTAAAAAAAGTAGCACCATCAGTTGCAATAGTGGTAACCAATGTTACACATTGTCCCCTTACTGTAAAAAGTTGAACTATGGGGAGAGGATTTACTCGTCCAAAGTCAATATGAAAATACAGTAAAAACACACGTTTTAGCTGTCCCTGGCTGCTCTATGAAAATGTCCGGTATTTCGAGCCAAAAAGGCCCTACTTCGTAACATTCGCATATCGCGTCGGAATTCGCCTTTCGGAGTCCAAGCCTCTGGCCAGGGTATGGCTTAAAGTGGCAGAAAGGGCTCGTCACCCTACTGCACAGTGTGTTGACCGCTTATTCAGCGGCCTTTTCTGCCCGAGTGAAGCTATCCTAAGACATGCATCTCACCTTGCATCGTCCCAGAAAAACCCAACTGCCATTCAATCGTCTTTGGCAGGTATGATTTTAAATAGTAGGACAATATTTTCATTTTGTATGTGGAATGATTATTAATATTATCGACAACTGCCACGTCCAGCATCATGGGTGCATGAACGAACTTGTCTCAAATTACTCTTTTTTTGACTTGGCGTTTGTATGTAAAAATTACTCTTTTTTTGACTTGGCGTTTGTATGTAAAATTGCTCATTTTGTACTTGGATAAAGTATATAAAATTGCTCATTTGTTGACTTGACGTTTGTATGTAAAAATTACTCTCGTACTTAGTCTCGTACTTACGTGTTGCGTTAGAGCCTTAAGTAATAGACTAGGGTGAGGCCAGGGCTACGCCCCTGGGTGGAGCGTTTTGCTTTGGAAATAACAAAGATTTTATCACACACATGAAACGTTTGAAGCCATACTATGAATTTTGAATTTGATTCAGGCCCAGTTCGAAGTAAAAAAATAAGTTAACGCCGAGCATTCTGATTGGCTACTGTTGACTGACGAATATTATTTTTCGTCAGGAGATAAATCATGTCCTGACCACAAAACCGTCGACTCGTACAGAAAGAAAAATAAATTATCCAATCAGAGATCATATTATTTTGAAACTAAGGAGACGGCATTTACTTCGCACTCCTTATTCACGTCTTTCTTATTTTACTTCGAATTGGCCTCCATAGTTTCCCTGTTTTGTTGTGCAGCATAGATCCTTCGATTGCCAACTCTGCGCTCGCGATCTTCTTGCTCCTGAGCACAATTGTTGTACTCCGCCTTTTTGGATTTGTCGACCTCTTCCGGGAGAGCTTGCCGTTTCTTTTCGCGAGCACGATTGTTGTACTGCGCCTTTTTGGAGTTTTCCATCGCCACCTCTTCGTCGACTTCATGCACGATAGCATGCCGTTTCTTTTCGCGACCACGATTGTTGTACTCCGCCTTTAGGAGAGCTTGCCGCTTCTTTTCGCGAGCACGTTTGTTGTACTCCGCCTTGTTGGCCTTTCTCATAGCCGCCTCGTCGTTAATATTGCCCTGATTCAAGGCATCGTCATCCACAGCCCAGCCATTAGCTCCAGTTGATGCAGACTCTTGTTCGGTAGTATGCACTTCATTCCGCTCTGCTTGCTTTCCAGGTTCGGAGTTATCGATCGCATGGCCTTGATTGTCATTGTCATGACTGCAATTGCCTTTGCCTTTCTTAGAGGCCGAGTAGTTGTTATTTTCTACGTAGAAAACTGCGTCAGACAAATGTTCATACAAAAACATCAACACAAAAATGATAATGTGATTGGATCGTAAAAATACTGTGGATATGTGTCCCGCCACTTAAGCTTAACATAATGTGGTTTGCCAGAAAATACTACTCATTTCTTTCATAAATCGTACAGAATTCGCGGTATTTATTAAACATCACATTGTTTAATATCGCGTATTGAACTCGTACATCCAATGAGTTGAAACTTTGATACTGGGTAATACACCTGCTAAGTATCATGAAACACCCCTGAAGTGTTTCAATCTACTCGCCGTAGGCCCACTATCAACAGTGGTACTCCGTAAAAAAAGTAGCACCATCAGTTGCAATAGTGGTAACCAATGTTACACATTGTCCCCTTACTGTAAAAAGTTGAACTATGGGGAGAGGATTTACTCGTCCAAAGTCAATATGAAAATACAGTAAAAACACACGTTTTAGCTGTCCCTGGCTGCTCTATGAAAATGTCCGGTATTTCGAGCCAAAAAGGCCCTACTTCGTAACATTCGCATATCGCGTCGGAATTCGCCTTTCGGAGTCCAAGCCTCTGGCCAGGGTATGGCTTAAAGTGGCAGAAAGGGCTCGTCACCCTACTGCACAGTGTGTTGACCGCTTATTCAGCGGCCTTTTCTGCCCGAGTGAAGCTATCCTAAGACATGCATCTCACCTTGCATCGTCCCAGAAAAACCCAACTGCCATTCAATCGTCTTTGGCAGGTATGATTTTAAATAGTAGGACAATATTTTCATTTTGTATGTGGAATGATTATTAATATTATCGACAACTGCCACGTCCAGCATCATGGGTGCATGAACGAACTTGTCTCAAATTACTCTTTTTTTGACTTGGCGTTTGTATGTAAAAATTACTCTTTTTTTGACTTGGCGTTTGTATGTAAAATTGCTCATTTTGTACTTGGATAAAGTATATAAAATTGCTCATTTGTTGACTTGACGTTTGTATGTAAAAATTACTCTCGTACTTAGTCTCGTACTTACGTGTTGCGTTAGAGCCTTAAGTAATAGACTAGGGTGAGGCCAGGGCTACGCCCCTGGGTGGAGCGTTTTGCTTTGGAAATAACAAAGATTTTATCACACACATGAAACGTTTGAAGCCATACTATGAATTTTGAATTTGATTCAGGCCCAGTTCGAAGTAAAAAAATAAGTTAACGCCGAGCATTCTGATTGGCTACTGTTGACTGACGAATATTATTTTTCGTCAGGAGATAAATCATGTCCTGACCACAAAACCGTCGACTCGTACAGAAAGAAAAATAAATTATCCAATCAGAGATCATATTATTTTGAAACTAAGGAGACGGCATTTACTTCGCACTCCTTATTCACGTCTTTCTTATTTTACTTCGAATTGGCCTCCATAGTTTCCCTGTTTTGTTGTGCAGCATAGATCCTTCGATTGCCAACTCTGCGCTCGCGATCTTCTTGCTCCTGAGCACAATTGTTGTACTCCGCCTTTTTGGATTTGTCGACCTCTTCCGGGAGAGCTTGCCGTTTCTTTTCGCGAGCACGATTGTTGTACTGCGCCTTTTTGGAGTTTTCCATCGCCACCTCTTCGTCGACTTCATGCACGATAGCATGCCGTTTCTTTTCGCGACCACGATTGTTGTACTCCGCCTTTAGGAGAGCTTGCCGCTTCTTTTCGCGAGCACGTTTGTTGTACTCCGCCTTGTTGGCCTTTCTCATAGCCGCCTCGTCGTTAATATTGCCCTGATTCAAGGCATCGTCATCCACAGCCCAGCCATTAGCTCCAGTTGATGCAGACTCTTGTTCAGTAGTATGCACTTCATTCCGCTCTGCTTGCTTTCCAGGTTCGGAGTTATCGATCGCATGGCCTTGATTGTCATTGTCATGACTGCAATTGCCTTTGCCTTTCTTAGAGGCCGAGTAGTTGTTATTTTCTACGTAGAAAACTGCGTCAGACAAATGTTCATACAAAAACATCAACACAAAAATGATAATGTGATTGGATCGTAAAAATACTGTGGATATGTGTCCCGCCACTTAAGCTTAACATAATGTGGTTTGCCAGAAAATACTACTCATTTCTTTCATAAATCGTACAGAATTCGCGGTATTTATTAAACATCACATTGTTTAATATCGCGTATTGAACTCGTACATCCAATGAGTTGAAACTTTGATACTGGGTAATACACCTGCTAAGTATCATGAAACACCCCTGAAGTGTTTCAATCTACTCGCCGTAGGCCCACTATCAACAGTGGTACTCCGTAAAAAAAGTAGCACCATCAGTTGCAATAGTGGTAACCAATGTTACACATTGTCCCCTTACTGTAAAAAGTTGAACTATGGGGAGAGGATTTACTCGTCCAAAGTCAATATGAAAATACAGTAAAAACACACGTTTTAGCTGTCCCTGGCTGCTCTATGAAAATGTCCGGTATTTCGAGCCAAAAAGGCCCTACTTCGTAACATTCGCATATCGCGTCGGAATTCGCCTTTCGGAGTCCAAGCCTCTGGCCAGGGTATGGCTTAAAGTGGCAGAAAGGGCTCGTCACCCTACTGCACAGTGTGTTGACCGCTTATTCAGCGGCCTTTTCTGCCCGAGTGAAGCTATCCTAAGACATGCATCTCACCTTGCATCGTCCCAGAAAAACCCAACTGCCATTCAATCGTCTTTGGCAGGTATGATTTTAAATAGTAGGACAATATTTTCATTTTGTATGTGGAATGATTATTAATATTATCGACAACTGCCACGTCCAGCATCATGGGTGCATGAACAAACTTGTCTCAAATTACTCTTTTTTGACTTGGCGTTTGTATGTAAAAATTACTCTTTTTTTGACTTGGCGTTTGTATGTAAAATTGCTCATTTTGTACTTGGATAAAGTATATAAAATTGCTCATTTGTTGACTTGACGTTTGTATGTAAAAATTACTCTCGTACTTAGTCTCGTACTTACGTGTTGCGTTAGAGCCTTAAGTAATAGACTAGGGTGAGGCCAGGGCTACGCCCCTGGGTGGAGCGTTTTGCTTTGGAAATAACAAAGATTTTATCACACACATGAAACGTTTGAAGCCATACTATGAATTTTGAATTTGATTCAGGCCCAGTTCGAAGTAAAAAAATAAGTTAACGCCGAGCATTCTGATTGGCTACTGTTGACTGACGAATATTATTTTTCGTCAGGAGATAAATCATGTCCTGACCACAAAACCGTCGACTCGTACAGAAAGAAAAATAAATTATCCAATCAGAGATCATATTATTTTGAAACTAAGGAGACGGCATTTACTTCGCACTCCTTATTCACGTCTTTCTTATTTTACTTCGAATTGGCCTCCATAGTTTCCCTGTTTTGTTGTGCAGCATAGATCCTTCGATTGCCAACTCTGCGCTCGCGATCTTCTTGCTC
>JAHQRK010000069.1:0-43275 GCA_019828595.1 Aphanomyces cochlioides | reverse complement strand
TCATACCCCACAAAATGCATCTCGATGCCACTTTTTCTCCACTTTTGGTACCCACGTGCCACATGCACATCTCGACCCCATCGAGATACCCACTCGCCACGTCTGGCATGTTTGAAAGGTGTAAGTGCTCGTATCAGTCAACGACCGAGCATCAATTTCGACTACGAAGTCAACACGCGATCGTCCCCAATCGTGCCCCACAAAATGCATCTCGATGCCACTTTTTCTCCACTTTTGGTACCCACGTGCCACATGCACATCTTGACCCCATCGAGATACCCACTCGCCACGTCTGGCATGTTTGAAAGGTGTCATGCTCGTGTGGTGGACGACCAAGCATCAACTTGGTCCGAAATCAACACGCGATAGTCCCAATCATACCCCACAAAATGCATCTCGATGCCACTTTTTCTCCACTTTTGGTACCCACGTGCCACATGCACATCTCGACCCCATCGAGATACCCACTCGCCACGTCTGGCATGTTTGAAAGGTGTCATGCTCGTGTGGTGGACGACCAAGCATCAACTTGGTCCGAAATCAACACGCGATAGTCCCAATCATACCCCACAAAATGCATCTCGATGCCACTTTTTCTCCACTTTTTGGTACCCACGTGCCACATGCACATCTCGACCCCATCGAGATACCCACTCGCCACGTCTGGCATGTTTGAAAGGTGTCATGCTCGTGTGGTGGACGACCAAGCATCAACTTGGTCCGAAATCAACACGCGATAGTCCCAATCATACCCCACAAAATGCATCTCGATGCCACTTTTTACAACTCTCCACTTTGGTACCCACGTGCCACATGCACATCTCGACCCCATCGAGATACCCACTCGCCACGTCTGGCATGTTTGAAAGGTGTCATGCTCGTGTGGTGGACGACCAAGCATCAACTTGGTCCGAAATCAACACGCGATAGTCCCAATCATACCCCACAAAATGCATCTCGATGCCACTTTTTCTCCACTTTTGGTACCCACGTGCCACATGCACATCTCGACCCCATCGAGATACCCCACTCGCCACGTCTGGCATGTTTGAAAGGTGTCATGCTCGTGTGGTGGACGACCAAGCATCAACTTGGTCCGAAATCAACACGCGATAGTCCCAATCATACCCCACAAAATGCATCTCGATGCCACTTTTTCTCCACTTTTGGTACCCACGTGCCACATGCACATCTCGACCCCATCGAGATACCCACTCGCCACGTCTGGCATGTTTGAAAGGTGTCACGAGATACCCACTCGCCACGTCTGGCATGTTTGAAAGGTGTCATGCTCGTGTGGTGGACGACCAAGCATCAACTTGGTCCGAAATCAACACGCGATAGTCCCAATCATACCCCACAAAATGCATCTCGATGCCACTTTTTCTCCACTTTTGGTACCCACGTGCCACATGCACATCTCGACCCCATCGAGATACCCACTCGCCACGTCTGGCATGTTTGAAAGGTGTCATGCTCGTGTGGTGGACGACCAAGCATCAACTTGGTCCGAAATCAACACGCGATAGTCCCAATCATACCCCACAAAATGCATCTCGATGCCACTTTTTCTCCACTTTTGGTACCCACGTGCCACATGCACATCTCGACCCCATCGAGATACCCACTCGCCACGTCTGGCATGTTTGAAAGGTGTCATGCTCGTGTGGTGGACGACCAAGCATCAACTTGGTCCGAAATCAACACGCGATAGTCCCAATCATACCCACAAAATGCATCTCGATGCCACTTTTTCTCCACTTTTGGTACCCACGTGCCACATGCACATCTCGACCCCATCGAGATACCCACTCGCCACGTCTGGCATGTTTGAAAGGTGTCATGCTCGTGTGGTGGACGACCAAGCATCAACTTGGTCCGAAATCAACACGCGATAGTCCCAATCATACCCCACAAAATGCATCTCGATGCCACTTTTTCTCCACTTTTGGTACCCACGTGCCACATGCACATCTCGACCCCATCGAGATACCCACTCGCCACGTCTGGCATGTTTGAAAGGTGTCATGCTCGTGTGGTGGACGACCAAGCATCAACTTGGTCCGAAATCAACACGCGATAGTCCCAATCATACCCCACAAAATGCATCTCGATGCCACTTTTTCTCCACTTTTGGTACCCACGTGCCACATGCACATCTCGACCCCATCGAGATACCCACTCGCCACGTCTGGCATGTTTGAAAGGTGTCATGCTCGTGTGGTGGACGACCAAGCATCAACTTGGTCCGAAATCAACACGCGATAGTCCCAATCATACCCCACAAAATGCATCTCGATGCCACTTTTTCTCCACTTTTGGTACCCACGTGCCACATGCACATCTCGACCCCATCGAGATACCCACTCGCCACGTCTGGCATGTTTGAAAGGTGTCATGCTCGTGTGGTGGACGACCAAGCATCAACTTGGTCCGAAATCAACACGCGATAGTCCCAATCATACCCCACAAAATGCATCTCGATGCCACTTTTTCTCCACTTTTGGTACCCACGTGCCACATGCACATCTCGACCCCATCGAGATACCCACTCGCCACGTCTGGCATGTTTGAAAGGTGTCATGCTCGTGTGGTGGACGACCAAGCATCAACTTGGTCCGAAATCAACACGCGATAGTCCCAATCATACCCCACAAAATGCATCTCGATGCCACTTTTTCTCCACTTTTGGTACCCACGTGCCACATGCACATCTCGACCCCATCGAGATACCCACTCGCCACGTCTGGCATGTTTGAAAGGTGTCATGCTCGTGTGGTGGACGACCAAGCATCAACTTGGTCCGAAATCAACACGCGATAGTCCCAATCATACCCCACAAAATGCATCTCGATGCCACTTTTTCTCCACTTTTGGTACCCACGTGCCACATGCACATCTCGACCCCATCGAGATACCCACTCGCCACGTCTGGCATGTTTGAAAGGTGTCATGCTCGTGTGGTGGACGACCAAGCATCAACTTGGTCCGAAATCAACACGCGATAGTCCCAATCATACCCCACAAAATGCATCTCGATGCCACTTTTTCTCCACTTTTGGTACCCACGTGCCACATGCACATCTCGACCCCATCGAGATACCCACTCGCCACGTCTGGCATGTTTGAAAGGTGTCATGCTCGTGTGGTGGACGACCAAGCATCAACTTGGTCCGAAATCAACACGCGATAGTCCCAATCATACCCCACAAAATGCATCTCGATGCCACTTTTTCTCCACTTTTGGTACCCACGTGCCACATGCACATCTCGACCCCATCGAGATACCCACTCGCCACGTCTGGCATGTTTGAAAGGTGTCATGCTCGTGTGGTGGACGACCAAGCATCAACTTGGTCCGAAATCAACACGCGATAGTCCCAATCATACCCCACAAAATGCATCTCGATGCCACTTTTTCTCCACTTTTGGTACCCACGTGCCACATGCACATCTCGACCCCATCGAGATACCCACTCGCCACGTCTGGCATGTTTGAAAGGTGTCATGCTCGTGTGGTGGACGACCAAGCATCAACTTGGTCCGAAATCAACACGCGATAGTCCCAATCATACCCCACAAAATGCATCTCGATGCCACTTTTTCTCCCTGGACGACCAAGCATCAACTTGGTCCGAAATCAACACGCGATAGTCCCAATCATACCCCACAAAATGCATCTCGATGCCACTTTTTCTCCACTTTTGGTACCCACGTGCCACATGCACATCTCGACCCCATCGAGATACCCACTCGCCACGTCTGGCATGTTTGAAAGGTGTCATGCTCGTGTGGTGGACGACCAAGCATCAACTTGGTCCGAAATCAACACGCGATAGTCCCAATCATACCCCACAAAATGCATCTCGATGCCACTTTTTCTCCACTTTTGGTACCCACGTGCCACATGCACATCTCGACCCCATCGAGATACCCACTCGCCACGTCTGGCATGTTTGAAAGGTGTCATGCTCGTGTGGTGGACGACCAAGCATCAACTTGGTCCGAAATCAACACGCGATAGTCCCAATCATACCCCACAAAATGCATCTCGATGCCACTTTTTCTCCACTTTGGTACCCACGTGCCACATGCACATCTCGACCCCATCGAGATACCCACTCGCCACGTCTGGCATGTTTGAAAGGTGTCATGCTCGTGTGGTGGACGACCAAGCATCAACTTGGTCCGAAATCAACACGCGATAGTCCCAATCATACCCCACAAAATGCATCTCGATGCCACTTTTTCTCCACTTTTGGTACCCACGTGCCACATGCACATCTCGACCCCATCGAGATACCCACTCGCCACGTCTGGCATGTTTGAAAGGTGTCATGCTCGTGTGGTGGACGACCAAGCATCAACTTGGTCCGAAATCAACACGCGATAGTCCCAATCATACCCCACAAAATGCATCTCGATGCCACTTTTTCTCCACTTTTGGTACCCACGTGCCACATGCACATCTCGACCCCATCGAGATACCCACTCGCCACGTCTGGCATGTTTGAAAGGTGTCATGCTCGTGTGGTGGACGACCAAGCATCAACTTGGTCCGAAATCAACACGCGATAGTCCCAATCATACCCCACAAAATGCATCTCGATGCCACTTTTTCTCCACTTTTGGTACCCACGTGCCACATGCACATCTCGACCCCATCGAGATACCCACTCGCCACGTCTGGCATGTTTGAAAGGTGTCATGCTCGTGTGGTGGACGACCAAGCATCAACTTGGTCCGAAATCAACACGCGATAGTCCCAATCATACCCCACAAAATGCATCTCGATGCCACTTTTTCTCCACTTTTGGTACCCACGTGCCACATGCACATCTCGACCCCATCGAGATACCCACTCGCCACGTCTGGCATGTTTGAAAGGTGTCATGCTCGTGTGGTGGACGACCAAGCATCAACTTGGTCCGAAATCAACACGCGATAGTCCCAATCATACCCCACAAAATGCATCTCGATGCCACTTTTTCTCCACTTTTGGTACCCACGTGCCACATGCACATCTCGACCCCATCGAGATACCCACTCGCCACGTCTGGCATGTTTGAAAGGTGTCATGCTCGTGTGGTGGACGACCAAGCATCAACTTGGTCCGAAATCAACACGCGATAGTCCCAATCATACCCCACAAAATGCATCTCGATGCCACTTTTTCTCCACTTTTGGTACCCACGTGCCACATGCACATCTCGACCCCATCGAGATACCCACTCGCCACGTCTGGCATGTTTGAAAGGTGTCATGCTCGTGTGGTGGACGACCAAGCATCAACTTGGTCCGAAATCAACACGCGATAGTCCCAATCATACCCCACAAAATGCATCTCGATGCCACTTTTTCTCCACTTTTGGTACCCACGTGCCACATGCACATCTCGACCCCATCGAGATACCCACTCGCCACGTCTGGCATGTTTGAAAGGTGTCATGCTCGTGTGGTGGACGACCAAGCATCAACTTGGTCCGAAATCAACACGCGATAGTCCCAATCATACCCCACAAAATGCATCTCGATGCCACTTTTTCTCCACTTTTGGTACCCACGTGCCACATGCACATCTCGACCCCATCGAGATACCCACTCGCCACGTCTGGCATGTTTGAAAGGTGTCATGCTCGTGTGGTGGACGACCAAGCATCAACTTGGTCCGAAATCAACACGCGATAGTCCCAATCATACCCCACAAAATGCATCTCGATGCCACTTTTTCTCCACTTTTGGTACCCACGTGCCACATGCACATCTCGACCCCATCGAGATACCCACTCGCCACGTCTGGCATGTTTGAAAGGTGTCATGCTCGTGTGGTGGACGACCAAGCATCAACTTGGTCCGAAATCAACACGCGATAGTCCCAATCATACCCCACAAAATGCATCTCGATGCCACTTTTTCTCCACTTTTGGTACCCACGTGCCACATGCACATCTCGACCCCATCGAGATACCCACTCGCCACGTCTGGCATGTTTGAAAGGTGTCATGCTCGTGTGGTGGACGACCAAGCATCAACTTGGTCCGAAATCAACACGCGATAGTCCCAATCATACCCCACAAAATGCATCTCGATGCCACTTTTTCTCCACTTTTGGTACCCACGTGCCACATGCACATCTCGACCCCATCGAGATACCCACTCGCCACGTCTGGCATGTTTGAAAGGTGTCATGCTCGTGTGGTGGACGACCAAGCATCAACTTGGTCCGAAATCAACACGCGATAGTCCCAATCATACCCCACAAAATGCATCTCGATGCCACTTTTTCTCCACTTTTGGTACCCACGTGCCACATGCACATCTCGACCCCATCGAGATACCCACTCGCCACGTCTGGCATGTTTGAAAGGTGTCATGCTCGTGTGGTGGACGACCAAGCATCAACTTGGTCCGAAATCAACACGCGATAGTCCCAATCATACCCCACAAAATGCATCTCGATGCCACTTTTTCTCCACTTTTGGTACCCACGTGCCACATGCACATCTCGACCCCATCGAGATACCCACTCGCCACGTCTGGCATGTTTGAAAGGTGTCATGCTCGTGTGGTGGACGACCAAGCATCAACTTGGTCCGAAATCAACACGCGATAGTCCCAATCATACCCCACAAAATGCATCTCGATGCCACTTTTTCTCCACTTTTGGTACCCACGTGCCACATGCACATCTCGACCCCATCGAGATACCCACTCGCCACGTCTGGCATGTTTGAAAGGTGTCATGCTCGTGTGGTGGACGACCAAGCATCAACTTGGTCCGAAATCAACACGCGATAGTCCCAATCATACCCCACAAAATGCATCTCGATGCCACTTTTTCTCCACTTTTGGTACCCACGTGCCACATGCACATCTCGACCCCATCGAGATACCCACTCGCCACGTCTGGCATGTTTGAAAGGTGTCATGCTCGTGTGGTGGACGACCAAGCATCAACTTGGTCCGAAATCAACACGCGATAGTCCCAATCATACCCCACAAAATGCATCTCGATGCCACTTTTTCTCCACTTTTGGTACCCACGTGCCACATGCACATCTCGACCCCATCGAGATACCCACTCGCCACGTCTGGCATGTTTGAAAGGTGTCATGCTCGTGTGGTGGACGACCAAGCATCAACTTGGTCCGAAATCAACACGCGATAGTCCCAATCATACCCCACAAAATGCATCTCGATGCCACTTTTTCTCCACTTTTGGTACCCACGTGCCACATGCACATCTCGACCCCATCGAGATACCCACTCGCCACGTCTGGCATGTTTGAAAGGTGTCATGCTCGTGTGGTGGACGACCAAGCATCAACTTGGTCCGAAATCAACACGCGATAGTCCCAATCATACCCCACAAAATGCATCTCGATGCCACTTTTTCTCCACTTTTGGTACCCACGTGCCACATGCACATCTCGACCCCATCGAGATACCCACTCGCCACGTCTGGCATGTTTGAAAGGTGTCATGCTCGTGTGGTGGACGACCAAGCATCAACTTGGTCCGAAATCAACACGCGATAGTCCCAATCATACCCCACAAAATGCATCTCGATGCCACTTTTTCTCCACTTTTGGTACCCACGTGCCACATGCACATCTCGACCCCATCGAGATACCCACTCGCCACGTCTGGCATGTTTGAAAGGTGTCATGCTCGTGTGGTGGACGACCAAGCATCAACTTGGTCCGAAATCAACACGCGATAGTCCCAATCATACCCCACAAAATGCATCTCGATGCCACTTTTTCTCCACTTTTGGTACCCACGTGCCACATGCACATCTCGACCCCATCGAGATACCCACTCGCCACGTCTGGCATGTTTGAAAGGTGTCATGCTCGTGTGGTGGACGACCAAGCATCAACTTGGTCCGAAATCAACACGCGATAGTCCCAATCATACCCCACAAAATGCATCTCGATGCCACTTTTTCTCCACTTTTGGTACCCACGTGCCACATGCACATCTCGACCCCATCGAGATACCCACTCGCCACGTCTGGCATGTTTGAAAGGTGTCATGCTCGTGTGGTGGACGACCAAGCATCAACTTGGTCCGAAATCAACACGCGATAGTCCCAATCATACCCCACAAAATGCATCTCGATGCCACTTTTTCTCCACTTTTGGTACCCACGTGCCACATGCACATCTCGACCCCATCGAGATACCCACTCGCCACGTCTGGCATGTTTGAAAGGTGTCATGCTCGTGTGGTGGACGACCAAGCATCAACTTGGTCCGAAATCAACACGCGATAGTCCCAATCATACCCCACAAAATGCATCTCGATGCCACTTTTTCTCCACTTTTGGTACCCACGTGCCACATGCACATCTCGACCCCATCGAGATACCCACTCGCCACGTCTGGCATGTTTGAAAGGTGTCATGCTCGTGTGGTGGACGACCAAGCATCAACTTGGTCCGAAATCAACACGCGATAGTCCCAATCATACCCCACAAAATGCATCTCGATGCCACTTTTTCTCCACTTTTGGTACCCACGTGCCACATGCACATCTCGACCCCATCGAGATACCCACTCGCCACGTCTGGCATGTTTGAAAGGTGTCATGCTCGTGTGGTGGACGACCAAGCATCAACTTGGTCCGAAATCAACACGCGATAGTCCCAATCATACCCCACAAAATGCATCTCGATGCCACTTTTTCTCCACTTTTGGTACCCACGTGCCACATGCACATCTCGACCCCATCGAGATACCCACTCGCCACGTCTGGCATGTTTGAAAGGTGTCATGCTCGTGTGGTGGACGACCAAGCATCAACTTGGTCCGAAATCAACACGCGATAGTCCCAATCATACCCCACAAAATGCATCTCGATGCCACTTTTTCTCCACTTTTGGTACCCACGTGCCACATGCACATCTCGACCCCATCGAGATACCCACTCGCCACGTCTGGCATGTTTGAAAGGTGTCATGCTCGTGTGGTGGACGACCAAGCATCAACTTGGTCCGAAATCAACACGCGATAGTCCCAATCATACCCCACAAAATGCATCTCGATGCCACTTTTTCTCCACTTTTGGTACCCACGTGCCACATGCACATCTCGACCCCATCGAGATACCCACTCGCCACGTCTGGCATGTTTGAAAGGTGTCATGCTCGTGTGGTGGACGACCAAGCATCAACTTGGTCCGAAATCAACACGCGATAGTCCCAATCATACCCCACAAAATGCATCTCGATGCCACTTTTTCTCCACTTTTGGTACCCACGTGCCACATGCACATCTCGACCCCATCGAGATACCCACTCGCCACGTCTGGCATGTTTGAAAGGTGTCATGCTCGTGTGGTGGACGACCAAGCATCAACTTGGTCCGAAATCAACACGCGATAGTCCCAATCATACCCCACAAAATGCATCTCGATGCCACTTTTTCTCCACTTTTGGTACCCACGTGCCACATGCACATCTCGACCCCATCGAGATACCCACTCGCCACGTCTGGCATGTTTGAAAGGTGTCATGCTCGTGTGGTGGACGACCAAGCATCAACTTGGTCCGAAATCAACACGCGATAGTCCCAATCATACCCCACAAAATGCATCTCGATGCCACTTTTTCTCCACTTTTGGTACCCACGTGCCACATGCACATCTCGACCCCATCGAGATACCCACTCGCCACGTCTGGCATGTTTGAAAGGTGTCATGCTCGTGTGGTGGACGACCAAGCATCAACTTGGTCCGAAATCAACACGCGATAGTCCCAATCATACCCCACAAAATGCATCTCGATGCCACTTTTTCTCCACTTTTGGTACCCACGTGCCACATGCACATCTCGACCCCATCGAGATACCCACTCGCCACGTCTGGCATGTTTGAAAGGTGTCATGCTCGTGTGGTGGACGACCAAGCATCAACTTGGTCCGAAATCAACACGCGATAGTCCCAATCATACCCCACAAAATGCATCTCGATGCCACTTTTTCTCCACTTTTGGTACCCACGTGCCACATGCACATCTCGACCCCATCGAGATACCCACTCGCCACGTCTGGCATGTTTGAAAGGTGTCATGCTCGTGTGGTGGACGACCAAGCATCAACTTGGTCCGAAATCAACACGCGATAGTCCCAATCATACCCCACAAAATGCATCTCGATGCCACTTTTTCTCCACTTTTGGTACCCACGTGCCACATGCACATCTCGACCCCATCGAGATACCCACTCGCCACGTCTGGCATGTTTGAAAGGTGTCATGCTCGTGTGGTGGACGACCAAGCATCAACTTGGTCCGAAATCAACACGCGATAGTCCCAATCATACCCCACAAAATGCATCTCGATGCCACTTTTTCTCCACTTTTGGTACCCACGTGCCACATGCACATCTCGACCCCATCGAGATACCCACTCGCCACGTCTGGCATGTTTGAAAGGTGTCATGCTCGTGTGGTGGACGACCAAGCATCAACTTGGTCCGAAATCAACACGCGATAGTCCCAATCATACCCCACAAAATGCATCTCGATGCCACTTTTTCTCCACTTTTGGTACCCACGTGCCACATGCACATCTCGACCCCATCGAGATACCCACTCGCCACGTCTGGCATGTTTGAAAGGTGTCATGCTCGTGTGGTGGACGACCAAGCATCAACTTGGTCCGAAATCAACACGCGATAGTCCCAATCATACCCCACAAAATGCATCTCGATGCCACTTTTTCTCCACTTTTGGTACCCACGTGCCACATGCACATCTCGACCCCATCGAGATACCCACTCGCCACGTCTGGCATGTTTGAAAGGTGTCATGCTCGTGTGGTGGACGACCAAGCATCAACTTGGTCCGAAATCAACACGCGATAGTCCCAATCATACCCCACAAAATGCATCTCGATGCCACTTTTTCTCCACTTTTGGTACCCACGTGCCACATGCACATCTCGACCCCATCGAGATACCCACTCGCCACGTCTGGCATGTTTGAAAGGTGTCATGCTCGTGTGGTGGACGACCAAGCATCAACTTGGTCCGAAATCAACACGCGATAGTCCCAATCATACCCCACAAAATGCATCTCGATGCCACTTTTTCTCCACTTTTGGTACCCACGTGCCACATGCACATCTCGACCCCATCGAGATACCCACTCGCCACGTCTGGCATGTTTGAAAGGTGTCATGCTCGTGTGGTGGACGACCAAGCATCAACTTGGTCCGAAATCAACACGCGATAGTCCCAATCATACCCCACAAAATGCATCTCGATGCCACTTTTTCTCCACTTTTGGTACCCACGTGCCACATGCACATCTCGACCCCATCGAGATACCCACTCGCCACGTCTGGCATGTTTGAAAGGTGTCATGCTCGTGTGGTGGACGACCAAGCATCAACTTGGTCCGAAATCAACACGCGATAGTCCCAATCATACCCCACAAAATGCATCTCGATGCCACTTTTTCTCCACTTTTGGTACCCACGTGCCACATGCACATCTCGACCCCATCGAGATACCCACTCGCCACGTCTGGCATGTTTGAAAGGTGTCATGCTCGTGTGGTGGACGACCAAGCATCAACTTGGTCCGAAATCAACACGCGATAGTCCCAATCATACCCCACAAAATGCATCTCGATGCCACTTTTTCTCCACTTTTGGTACCCACGTGCCACATGCACATCTCGACCCCATCGAGATACCCACTCGCCACGTCTGGCATGTTTGAAAGGTGTCATGCTCGTGTGGTGGACGACCAAGCATCAACTTGGTCCGAAATCAACACGCGATAGTCCCAATCATACCCCACAAAATGCATCTCGATGCCACTTTTTCTCCACTTTTGGTACCCACGTGCCACATGCACATCTCGACCCCATCGAGATACCCACTCGCCACGTCTGGCATGTTTGAAAGGTGTCATGCTCGTGTGGTGGACGACCAAGCATCAACTTGGTCCGAAATCAACACGCGATAGTCCCAATCATACCCCACAAAATGCATCTCGATGCCACTTTTTCTCCACTTTTGGTACCCACGTGCCACATGCACATCTCGACCCCATCGAGATACCCACTCGCCACGTCTGGCATGTTTGAAAGGTGTCATGCTCGTGTGGTGGACGACCAAGCATCAACTTGGTCCGAAATCAACACGCGATAGTCCCAATCATACCCCACAAAATGCATCTCGATGCCACTTTTTCTCCACTTTTGGTACCCACGTGCCACATGCACATCTCGACCCCATCGAGATACCCACTCGCCACGTCTGGCATGTTTGAAAGGTGTCATGCTCGTGTGGTGGACGACCAAGCATCAACTTGGTCCGAAATCAACACGCGATAGTCCCAATCATACCCCACAAAATGCATCTCGATGCCACTTTTTCTCCACTTTTGGTACCCACGTGCCACATGCACATCTCGACCCCATCGAGATACCCACTCGCCACGTCTGGCATGTTTGAAAGGTGTCATGCTCGTGTGGTGGACGACCAAGCATCAACTTGGTCCGAAATCAACACGCGATAGTCCCAATCATACCCCACAAAATGCATCTCGATGCCACTTTTTCTCCACTTTTGGTACCCACGTGCCACATGCACATCTCGACCCCATCGAGATACCCACTCGCCACGTCTGGCATGTTTGAAAGGTGTCATGCTCGTGTGGTGGACGACCAAGCATCAACTTGGTCCGAAATCAACACGCGATAGTCCCAATCATACCCCACAAAATGCATCTCGATGCCACTTTTTCTCCACTTTTGGTACCCACGTGCCACATGCACATCTCGACCCCATCGAGATACCCACTCGCCACGTCTGGCATGTTTGAAAGGTGTCATGCTCGTGTGGTGGACGACCAAGCATCAACTTGGTCCGAAATCAACACGCGATAGTCCCAATCATACCCCACAAAATGCATCTCGATGCCACTTTTTCTCCACTTTTGGTACCCACGTGCCACATGCACATCTCGACCCCATCGAGATACCCACTCGCCACGTCTGGCATGTTTGAAAGGTGTCATGCTCGTGTGGTGGACGACCAAGCATCAACTTGGTCCGAAATCAACACGCGATAGTCCCAATCATACCCCACAAAATGCATCTCGATGCCACTTTTTCTCCACTTTTGGTACCCACGTGCCACATGCACATCTCGACCCCATCGAGATACCCACTCGCCACGTCTGGCATGTTTGAAAGGTGTCATGCTCGTGTGGTGGACGACCAAGCATCAACTTGGTCCGAAATCAACACGCGATAGTCCCAATCATACCCCACAAAATGCATCTCGATGCCACTTTTTCTCCACTTTTGGTACCCACGTGCCACATGCACATCTCGACCCCATCGAGATACCCACTCGCCACGTCTGGCATGTTTGAAAGGTGTCATGCTCGTGTGGTGGACGACCAAGCATCAACTTGGTCCGAAATCAACACGCGATAGTCCCAATCATACCCCACAAAATGCATCTCGATGCCACTTTTTCTCCACTTTTGGTACCCACGTGCCACATGCACATCTCGACCCCATCGAGATACCCACTCGCCACGTCTGGCATGTTTGAAAGGTGTCATGCTCGTGTGGTGGACGACCAAGCATCAACTTGGTCCGAAATCAACACGCGATAGTCCCAATCATACCCCACAAAATGCATCTCGATGCCACTTTTTCTCCACTTTTGGTACCCACGTGCCACATGCACATCTCGACCCCATCGAGATACCCACTCGCCACGTCTGGCATGTTTGAAAGGTGTCATGCTCGTGTGGTGGACGACCAAGCATCAACTTGGTCCGAAATCAACACGCGATAGTCCCAATCATACCCCACAAAATGCATCTCGATGCCACTTTTTCTCCACTTTTGGTACCCACGTGCCACATGCACATCTCGACCCCATCGAGATACCCACTCGCCACGTCTGGCATGTTTGAAAGGTGTCATGCTCGTGTGGTGGACGACCAAGCATCAACTTGGTCCGAAATCAACACGCGATAGTCCCAATCATACCCCACAAAATGCATCTCGATGCCACTTTTTCTCCACTTTTGGTACCCACGTGCCACATGCACATCTCGACCCCATCGAGATACCCACTCGCCACGTCTGGCATGTTTGAAAGGTGTCATGCTCGTGTGGTGGACGACCAAGCATCAACTTGGTCCGAAATCAACACGCGATAGTCCCAATCATACCCCACAAAATGCATCTCGATGCCACTTTTTCTCCACTTTTGGTACCCACGTGCCACATGCACATCTCGACCCCATCGAGATACCCACTCGCCACGTCTGGCATGTTTGAAAGGTGTCATGCTCGTGTGGTGGACGACCAAGCATCAACTTGGTCCGAAATCAACACGCGATAGTCCCAATCATACCCCACAAAATGCATCTCGATGCCACTTTTTCTCCACTTTTGGTACCCACGTGCCACATGCACATCTCGACCCCATCGAGATACCCACTCGCCACGTCTGGCATGTTTGAAAGGTGTCATGCTCGTGTGGTGGACGACCAAGCATCAACTTGGTCCGAAATCAACACGCGATAGTCCCAATCATACCCCACAAAATGCATCTCGATGCCACTTTTTCTCCACTTTTGGTACCCACGTGCCACATGCACATCTCGACCCCATCGAGATACCCACTCGCCACGTCTGGCATGTTTGAAAGGTGTCATGCTCGTGTGGTGGACGACCAAGCATCAACTTGGTCCGAAATCAACACGCGATAGTCCCAATCATACCCCACAAAATGCATCTCGATGCCACTTTTTCTCCACTTTTGGTACCCACGTGCCACATGCACATCTCGACCCCATCGAGATACCCACTCGCCACGTCTGGCATGTTTGAAAGGTGTCATGCTCGTGTGGTGGACGACCAAGCATCAACTTGGTCCGAAATCAACACGCGATAGTCCCAATCATACCCCACAAAATGCATCTCGATGCCACTTTTTCTCCACTTTTGGTACCCACGTGCCACATGCACATCTCGACCCCATCGAGATACCCACTCGCCACGTCTGGCATGTTTGAAAGGTGTCATGCTCGTGTGGTGGACGACCAAGCATCAACTTGGTCCGAAATCAACACGCGATAGTCCCAATCATACCCCACAAAATGCATCTCGATGCCACTTTTTCTCCACTTTTGGTACCCACGTGCCACATGCACATCTCGACCCCATCGAGATACCCACTCGCCACGTCTGGCATGTTTGAAAGGTGTCATGCTCGTGTGGTGGACGACCAAGCATCAACTTGGTCCGAAATCAACACGCGATAGTCCCAATCATACCCCACAAAATGCATCTCGATGCCACTTTTTCTCCACTTTTGGTACCCACGTGCCACATGCACATCTCGACCCCATCGAGATACCCACTCGCCACGTCTGGCATGTTTGAAAGGTGTCATGCTCGTGTGGTGGACGACCAAGCATCAACTTGGTCCGAAATCAACACGCGATAGTCCCAATCATACCCCACAAAAGCATCTCGATGCCACTTTTTCTCCACTTTTGGTACCCACGTGCCACATGCACATCTCGACCCCATCGAGATACCCACTCGCCACGTCTGGCATGTTTGAAAGGTGTCATGCTCGTGTGGTGGACGACCAAGCATCAACTTGGTCCGAAATCAACACGCGATAGTCCCAATCATACCCCACAAAATGCATCTCGATGCCACTTTTTCTCCACTTTTGGTACCCACGTGCCACATGCACATCTCGACCCCATCGAGATACCCACTCGCCACGTCTGGCATGTTTGAAAGGTGTCATGCTCGTGTGGTGGACGACCAAGCATCAACTTGGTCCGAAATCAACACGCGATAGTCCCAATCATACCCCACAAAATGCATCTCGATGCCACTTTTTCTCCACTTTTGGTACCCACGTGCCACATGCACATCTCGACCCCATCGAGATACCCACTCGCCACGTCTGGCATGTTTGAAAGGTGTCATGCTCGTGTGGTGGACGACCAAGCATCAACTTGGTCCGAAATCAACACGCGATAGTCCCAATCATACCCCACAAAATGCATCTCGATGCCACTTTTTCTCCACTTTTGGTACCCACGTGCCACATGCACATCTCGACCCCATCGAGATACCCACTCGCCACGTCTGGCATGTTTGAAAGGTGTCATGCTCGTGTGGTGGACGACCAAGCATCAACTTGGTCCGAAATCAACACGCGATAGTCCCAATCATACCCCACAAAATGCATCTCGATGCCACTTTTTCTCCACTTTTGGTACCCACGTGCCACATGCACATCTCGACCCCATCGAGATACCCACTCGCCACGTCTGGCATGTTTGAAAGGTGTCATGCTCGTGTGGTGGACGACCAAGCATCAACTTGGTCCGAAATCAACACGCGATAGTCCCAATCATACCCCACAAAATGCATCTCGATGCCACTTTTTCTCCACTTTTGGTACCCACGTGCCACATGCACATCTCGACCCCATCGAGATACCCACTCGCCACGTCTGGCATGTTTGAAAGGTGTCATGCTCGTGTGGTGGACGACCAAGCATCAACTTGGTCCGAAATCAACACGCGATAGTCCCAATCATACCCCACAAAATGCATCTCGATGCCACTTTTTCTCCACTTTTGGTACCCACGTGCCACATGCACATCTCGACCCCATCGAGATACCCACTCGCCACGTCTGGCATGTTTGAAAGGTGTCATGCTCGTGTGGTGGACGACCAAGCATCAACTTGGTCCGAAATCAACACGCGATAGTCCCAATCATACCCCACAAAATGCATCTCGATGCCACTTTTTCTCCACTTTTGGTACCCACGTGCCACATGCACATCTCGACCCCATCGAGATACCCACTCGCCACGTCTGGCATGTTTGAAAGGTGTCATGCTCGTGTGGTGGACGACCAAGCATCAACTTGGTCCGAAATCAACACGCGATAGTCCCAATCATACCCCACAAAATGCATCTCGATGCCACTTTTTCTCCACTTTTGGTACCCACGTGCCACATGCACATCTCGACCCCATCGAGATACCCACTCGCCACGTCTGGCATGTTTGAAAGGTGTCATGCTCGTGTGGTGGACGACCAAGCATCAACTTGGTCCGAAATCAACACGCGATAGTCCCAATCATACCCCACAAAATGCATCTCGATGCCACTTTTTCTCCACTTTTGGTACCCACGTGCCACATGCACATCTCGACCCCATCGAGATACCCACTCGCCACGTCTGGCATGTTTGAAAGGTGTCATGCTCGTGTGGTGGACGACCAAGCATCAACTTGGTCCGAAATCAACACGCGATAGTCCCAATCATACCCCACAAAATGCATCTCGATGCCACTTTTTCTCCACTTTTGGTACCCACGTGCCACATGCACATCTCGACCCCATCGAGATACCCACTCGCCACGTCTGGCATGTTTGAAAGGTGTCATGCTCGTGTGGTGGACGACCAAGCATCAACTTGGTCCGAAATCAACACGCGATAGTCCCAATCATACCCCACAAAATGCATCTCGATGCCACTTTTTCTCCACTTTTGGTACCCACGTGCCACATGCACATCTCGACCCCATCGAGATACCCACTCGCCACGTCTGGCATGTTTGAAAGGTGTCATGCTCGTGTGGTGGACGACCAAGCATCAACTTGGTCCGAAATCAACACGCGATAGTCCCAATCATACCCCACAAAATGCATCTCGATGCCACTTTTTCTCCACTTTTGGTACCCACGTGCCACATGCACATCTCGACCCCATCGAGATACCCACTCGCCACGTCTGGCATGTTTGAAAGGTGTCATGCTCGTGTGGTGGACGACCAAGCATCAACTTGGTCCGAAATCAACACGCGATAGTCCCAATCATACCCCACAAAATGCATCTCGATGCCACTTTTTCTCCACTTTTGGTACCCACGTGCCACATGCACATCTCGACCCCATCGAGATACCCACTCGCCACGTCTGGCATGTTTGAAAGGTGTCATGCTCGTGTGGTGGACGACCAAGCATCAACTTGGTCCGAAATCAACACGCGATAGTCCCAATCATACCCCACAAAATGCATCTCGATGCCACTTTTTCTCCACTTTTGGTACCCACGTGCCACATGCACATCTCGACCCCATCGAGATACCCACTCGCCACGTCTGGCATGTTTGAAAGGTGTCATGCTCGTGTGGTGGACGACCAAGCATCAACTTGGTCCGAAATCAACACGCGATAGTCCCAATCATACCCCACAAAATGCATCTCGATGCCACTTTTTCTCCACTTTTGGTACCCACGTGCCACATGCACATCTCGACCCCATCGAGATACCCACTCGCCACGTCTGGCATGTTTGAAAGGTGTCATGCTCGTGTGGTGGACGACCAAGCATCAACTTGGTCCGAAATCAACACGCGATAGTCCCAATCATACCCCACAAAATGCATCTCGATGCCACTTTTTCTCCACTTTTGGTACCCACGTGCCACATGCACATCTCGACCCCATCGAGATACCCACTCGCCACGTCTGGCATGTTTGAAAGGTGTCATGCTCGTGTGGTGGACGACCAAGCATCAACTTGGTCCGAAATCAACACGCGATAGTCCCAATCATACCCCACAAAATGCATCTCGATGCCACTTTTTCTCCACTTTTGGTACCCACGTGCCACATGCACATCTCGACCCCATCGAGATACCCACTCGCCACGTCTGGCATGTTTGAAAGGTGTCATGCTCGTGTGGTGGACGACCAAGCATCAACTTGGTCCGAAATCAACACGCGATAGTCCCAATCATACCCCACAAAATGCATCTCGATGCCACTTTTTCTCCACTTTTGGTACCCACGTGCCACATGCACATCTCGACCCCATCGAGATACCCACTCGCCACGTCTGGCATGTTTGAAAGGTGTCATGCTCGTGTGGTGGACGACCAAGCATCAACTTGGTCCGAAATCAACACGCGATAGTCCCAATCATACCCCACAAAATGCATCTCGATGCCACTTTTTCTCCACTTTTGGTACCCACGTGCCACATGCACATCTCGACCCCATCGAGATACCCACTCGCCACGTCTGGCATGTTTGAAAGGTGTCATGCTCGTGTGGTGGACGACCAAGCATCAACTTGGTCCGAAATCAACACGCGATAGTCCCAATCATACCCCACAAAATGCATCTCGATGCCACTTTTTCTCCACTTTTGGTACCCACGTGCCACATGCACATCTCGACCCCATCGAGATACCCACTCGCCACGTCTGGCATGTTTGAAAGGTGTCATGCTCGTGTGGTGGACGACCAAGCATCAACTTGGTCCGAAATCAACACGCGATAGTCCCAATCATACCCCACAAAATGCATCTCGATGCCACTTTTTCTCCACTTTTGGTACCCACGTGCCACATGCACATCTCGACCCCATCGAGATACCCACTCGCCACGTCTGGCATGTTTGAAAGGTGTCATGCTCGTGTGGTGGACGACCAAGCATCAACTTGGTCCGAAATCAACACGCGATAGTCCCAATCATACCCCACAAAATGCATCTCGATGCCACTTTTTCTCCACTTTTGGTACCCACGTGCCACATGCACATCTCGACCCCATCGAGATACCCACTCGCCACGTCTGGCATGTTTGAAAGGTGTCATGCTCGTGTGGTGGACGACCAAGCATCAACTTGGTCCGAAATCAACACGCGATAGTCCCAATCATACCCCACAAAATGCATCTCGATGCCACTTTTTCTCCACTTTTGGTACCCACGTGCCACATGCACATCTCGACCCCATCGAGATACCCACTCGCCACGTCTGGCATGTTTGAAAGGTGTCATGCTCGTGTGGTGGACGACCAAGCATCAACTTGGTCCGAAATCAACACGCGATAGTCCCAATCATACCCCACAAAATGCATCTCGATGCCACTTTTTCTCCACTTTTGGTACCCACGTGCCACATGCACATCTCGACCCCATCGAGATACCCACTCGCCACGTCTGGCATGTTTGAAAGGTGTCATGCTCGTGTGGTGGACGACCAAGCATCAACTTGGTCCGAAATCAACACGCGATAGTCCCAATCATACCCCACAAAATGCATCTCGATGCCACTTTTTCTCCACTTTTGGTACCCACGTGCCACATGCACATCTCGACCCCATCGAGATACCCACTCGCCACGTCTGGCATGTTTGAAAGGTGTCATGCTCGTGTGGTGGACGACCAAGCATCAACTTGGTCCGAAATCAACACGCGATAGTCCCAATCATACCCCACAAAATGCATCTCGATGCCACTTTTTCTCCACTTTTGGTACCCACGTGCCACATGCACATCTCGACCCCATCGAGATACCCACTCGCCACGTCTGGCATGTTTGAAAGGTGTCATGCTCGTGTGGTGGACGACCAAGCATCAACTTGGTCCGAAATCAACACGCGATAGTCCCAATCATACCCCACAAAATGCATCTCGATGCCACTTTTTCTCCACTTTTGGTACCCACGTGCCACATGCACATCTCGACCCCATCGAGATACCCACTCGCCACGTCTGGCATGTTTGAAAGGTGTCATGCTCGTGTGGTGGACGACCAAGCATCAACTTGGTCCGAAATCAACACGCGATAGTCCCAATCATACCCCACAAAATGCATCTCGATGCCACTTTTTCTCCACTTTTGGTACCCACGTGCCACATGCACATCTCGACCCCATCGAGATACCCACTCGCCACGTCTGGCATGTTTGAAAGGTGTCATGCTCGTGTGGTGGACGACCAAGCATCAACTTGGTCCGAAATCAACACGCGATAGTCCCAATCATACCCCACAAAATGCATCTCGATGCCACTTTTTCTCCACTTTTGGTACCCACGTGCCACATGCACATCTCGACCCCATCGAGATACCCACTCGCCACGTCTGGCATGTTTGAAAGGTGTCATGCTCGTGTGGTGGACGACCAAGCATCAACTTGGTCCGAAATCAACACGCGATAGTCCCAATCATACCCCACAAAATGCATCTCGATGCCACTTTTTCTCCACTTTTGGTACCCACGTGCCACATGCACATCTCGACCCCATCGAGATACCCACTCGCCACGTCTGGCATGTTTGAAAGGTGTCATGCTCGTGTGGTGGACGACCAAGCATCAACTTGGTCCGAAATCAACACGCGATAGTCCCAATCATACCCCACAAAATGCATCTCGATGCCACTTTTTCTCCACTTTTGGTACCCACGTGCCACATGCACATCTCGACCCCATCGAGATACCCACTCGCCACGTCTGGCATGTTTGAAAGGTGTCATGCTCGTGTGGTGGACGACCAAGCATCAACTTGGTCCGAAATCAACACGCGATAGTCCCAATCATACCCCACAAAATGCATCTCGATGCCACTTTTTCTCCACTTTTGGTACCCACGTGCCACATGCACATCTCGACCCCATCGAGATACCCACTCGCCACGTCTGGCATGTTTGAAAGGTGTCATGCTCGTGTGGTGGACGACCAAGCATCAACTTGGTCCGAAATCAACACGCGATAGTCCCAATCATACCCCACAAAATGCATCTCGATGCCACTTTTTCTCCACTTTTGGTACCCACGTGCCACATGCACATCTCGACCCCATCGAGATACCCACTCGCCACGTCTGGCATGTTTGAAAGGTGTCATGCTCGTGTGGTGGACGACCAAGCATCAACTTGGTCCGAAATCAACACGCGATAGTCCCAATCATACCCCACAAAATGCATCTCGATGCCACTTTTTCTCCACTTTTGGTACCCACGTGCCACATGCACATCTCGACCCCATCGAGATACCCACTCGCCACGTCTGGCATGTTTGAAAGGTGTCATGCTCGTGTGGTGGACGACCAAGCATCAACTTGGTCCGAAATCAACACGCGATAGTCCCAATCATACCCCACAAAATGCATCTCGATGCCACTTTTTCTCCACTTTTGGTACCCACGTGCCACATGCACATCTCGACCCCATCGAGATACCCACTCGCCACGTCTGGCATGTTTGAAAGGTGTCATGCTCGTGTGGTGGACGACCAAGCATCAACTTGGTCCGAAATCAACACGCGATAGTCCCAATCATACCCCACAAAATGCATCTCGATGCCACTTTTTCTCCACTTTTGGTACCCACGTGCCACATGCACATCTCGACCCCATCGAGATACCCACTCGCCACGTCTGGCATGTTTGAAAGGTGTCATGCTCGTGTGGTGGACGACCAAGCATCAACTTGGTCCGAAATCAACACGCGATAGTCCCAATCATACCCCACAAAATGCATCTCGATGCCACTTTTTCTCCACTTTTGGTACCCACGTGCCACATGCACATCTCGACCCCATCGAGATACCCACTCGCCACGTCTGGCATGTTTGAAAGGTGTCATGCTCGTGTGGTGGACGACCAAGCATCAACTTGGTCCGAAATCAACACGCGATAGTCCCAATCATACCCCACAAAATGCATCTCGATGCCACTTTTTCTCCACTTTTGGTACCCACGTGCCACATGCACATCTCGACCCCATCGAGATACCCACTCGCCACGTCTGGCATGTTTGAAAGGTGTCATGCTCGTGTGGTGGACGACCAAGCATCAACTTGGTCCGAAATCAACACGCGATAGTCCCAATCATACCCCACAAAATGCATCTCGATGCCACTTTTTCTCCACTTTTGGTACCCACGTGCCACATGCACATCTCGACCCCATCGAGATACCCACTCGCCACGTCTGGCATGTTTGAAAGGTGTCATGCTCGTGTGGTGGACGACCAAGCATCAACTTGGTCCGAAATCAACACGCGATAGTCCCAATCATACCCCACAAAATGCATCTCGATGCCACTTTTTCTCCACTTTTGGTACCCACGTGCCACATGCACATCTCGACCCCATCGAGATACCCACTCGCCACGTCTGGCATGTTTGAAGGTGTCATGCTCGTGTGGTGGACGACCAAGCATCAACTTGGTCCGAAATCAACACGCGATAGTCCCAATCATACCCCACAAAATGCATCTCGATGCCACTTTTTCTCCACTTTTGGTACCCACGTGCCACATGCACATCTCGACCCCATCGAGATACCCACTCGCCACGTCTGGCATGTTTGAAAGGTGTCATGCTCGTGTGGTGGACGACCAAGCATCAACTTGGTCCGAAATCAACACGCGATAGTCCCAATCATACCCCACAAAATGCATCTCGATGCCACTTTTTCTCCACTTTTGGTACCCACGTGCCACATGCACATCTCGACCCCATCGAGATACCCACTCGCCACGTCTGGCATGTTTGAAAGGTGTCATGCTCGTGTGGTGGACGACCAAGCATCAACTTGGTCCGAAATCAACACGCGATAGTCCCAATCATACCCCACAAAATGCATCTCGATGCCACTTTTTCTCCACTTTTGGTACCCACGTGCCACATGCACATCTCGACCCCATCGAGATACCCACTCGCCACGTCTGGCATGTTTGAAAGGTGTCATGCTCGTGTGGTGGACGACCAAGCATCAACTTGGTCCGAAATCAACACGCGATAGTCCCAATCATACCCCACAAAATGCATCTCGATGCCACTTTTTCTCCACTTTTGGTACCCACGTGCCACATGCACATCTCGACCCCATCGAGATACCCACTCGCCACGTCTGGCATGTTTGAAAGGTGTCATGCTCGTGTGGTGGACGACCAAGCATCAACTTGGTCCGAAATCAACACGCGATAGTCCCAATCATACCCCACAAAATGCATCTCGATGCCACTTTTTCTCCACTTTTGGTACCCACGTGCCACATGCACATCTCGACCCCATCGAGATACCCACTCGCCACGTCTGGCATGTTTGAAAGGTGTCATGCTCGTGTGGTGGACGACCAAGCATCAACTTGGTCCGAAATCAACACGCGATAGTCCCAATCATACCCCACAAAATGCATCTCGATGCCACTTTTTCTCCACTTTTGGTACCCACGTGCCACATGCACATCTCGACCCCATCGAGATACCCACTCGCCACGTCTGGCATGTTTGAAAGGTGTCATGCTCGTGTGGTGGACGACCAAGCATCAACTTGGTCCGAAATCAACACGCGATAGTCCCAATCATACCCCACAAAATGCATCTCGATGCCACTTTTTCTCCACTTTTGGTACCCACGTGCCACATGCACATCTCGACCCCATCGAGATACCCACTCGCCACGTCTGGCATGTTTGAAAGGTGTCATGCTCGTGTGGTGGACGACCAAGCATCAACTTGGTCCGAAATCAACACGCGATAGTCCCAATCATACCCCACAAAATGCATCTCGATGCCACTTTTTCTCCACTTTTGGTACCCACGTGCCACATGCACATCTCGACCCCATCGAGATACCCACTCGCCACGTCTGGCATGTTTGAAAGGTGTCATGCTCGTGTGGTGGACGACCAAGCATCAACTTGGTCCGAAATCAACACGCGATAGTCCCAATCATACCCCACAAAATGCATCTCGATGCCACTTTTTCTCCACTTTTGGTACCCACGTGCCACATGCACATCTCGACCCCATCGAGATACCCACTCGCCACGTCTGGCATGTTTGAAAGGTGTCATGCTCGTGTGGTGGACGACCAAGCATCAACTTGGTCCGAAATCAACACGCGATAGTCCCAATCATACCCCACAAAATGCATCTCGATGCCACTTTTTCTCCACTTTTGGTACCCACGTGCCACATGCACATCTCGACCCCATCGAGATACCCACTCGCCACGTCTGGCATGTTTGAAAGGTGTCATGCTCGTGTGGTGGACGACCAAGCATCAACTTGGTCCGAAATCAACACGCGATAGTCCCAATCATACCCCACAAAATGCATCTCGATGCCACTTTTTCTCCACTTTTGGTACCCACGTGCCACATGCACATCTCGACCCCATCGAGATACCCACTCGCCACGTCTGGCATGTTTGAAAGGTGTCATGCTCGTGTGGTGGACGACCAAGCATCAACTTGGTCCGAAATCAACACGCGATAGTCCCAATCATACCCCACAAAATGCATCTCGATGCCACTTTTTCTCCACTTTTGGTACCCACGTGCCACATGCACATCTCGACCCCATCGAGATACCCACTCGCCACGTCTGGCATGTTTGAAAGGTGTCATGCTCGTGTGGTGGACGACCAAGCATCAACTTGGTCCGAAATCAACACGCGATAGTCCCAATCATACCCCACAAAATGCATCTCGATGCCACTTTTTCTCCACTTTTGGTACCCACGTGCCACATGCACATCTCGACCCCATCGAGATACCCACTCGCCACGTCTGGCATGTTTGAAAGGTGTCATGCTCGTGTGGTGGACGACCAAGCATCAACTTGGTCCGAAATCAACACGCGATAGTCCCAATCATACCCCACAAAATGCATCTCGATGCCACTTTTTCTCCACTTTTGGTACCCACGTGCCACATGCACATCTCGACCCCATCGAGATACCCACTCGCCACGTCTGGCATGTTTGAAAGGTGTCATGCTCGTGTGGTGGACGACCAAGCATCAACTTGGTCCGAAATCAACACGCGATAGTCCCAATCATACCCCACAAAATGCATCTCGATGCCACTTTTTCTCCACTTTTGGTACCCACGTGCCACATGCACATCTCGACCCCATCGAGATACCCACTCGCCACGTCTGGCATGTTTGAAAGGTGTCATGCTCGTGTGGTGGACGACCAAGCATCAACTTGGTCCGAAATCAACACGCGATAGTCCCAATCATACCCCACAAAATGCATCTCGATGCCACTTTTTCTCCACTTTTGGTACCCACGTGCCACATGCACATCTCGACCCCATCGAGATACCCACTCGCCACGTCTGGCATGTTTGAAAGGTGTCATGCTCGTGTGGTGGACGACCAAGCATCAACTTGGTCCGAAATCAACACGCGATAGTCCCAATCATACCCCACAAAATGCATCTCGATGCCACTTTTTCTCCACTTTTGGTACCCACGTGCCACATGCACATCTCGACCCCATCGAGATACCCACTCGCCACGTCTGGCATGTTTGAAAGGTGTCATGCTCGTGTGGTGGACGACCAAGCATCAACTTGGTCCGAAATCAACACGCGATAGTCCCAATCATACCCCACAAAATGCATCTCGATGCCACTTTTTCTCCACTTTTGGTACCCACGTGCCACATGCACATCTCGACCCCATCGAGATACCCACTCGCCACGTCTGGCATGTTTGAAAGGTGTCATGCTCGTGTGGTGGACGACCAAGCATCAACTTGGTCCGAAATCAACACGCGATAGTCCCAATCATACCCCACAAAATGCATCTCGATGCCACTTTTTCTCCACTTTTGGTACCCACGTGCCACATGCACATCTCGACCCCATCGAGATACCCACTCGCCACGTCTGGCATGTTTGAAAGGTGTCATGCTCGTGTGGTGGACGACCAAGCATCAACTTGGTCCGAAATCAACACGCGATAGTCCCAATCATACCCCACAAAATGCATCTCGATGCCACTTTTTCTCCACTTTTGGTACCCACGTGCCACATGCACATCTCGACCCCATCGAGATACCCACTCGCCACGTCTGGCATGTTTGAAAGGTGTCATGCTCGTGTGGTGGACGACCAAGCATCAACTTGGTCCGAAATCAACACGCGATAGTCCCAATCATACCCCACAAAATGCATCTCGATGCCACTTTTTCTCCACTTTTGGTACCCACGTGCCACATGCACATCTCGACCCCATCGAGATACCCACTCGCCACGTCTGGCATGTTTGAAAGGTGTCATGCTCGTGTGGTGGACGACCAAGCATCAACTTGGTCCGAAATCAACACGCGATAGTCCCAATCATACCCCACAAAATGCATCTCGATGCCACTTTTTCTCCACTTTTGGTACCCACGTGCCACATGCACATCTCGACCCCATCGAGATACCCACTCGCCACGTCTGGCATGTTTGAAAGGTGTCATGCTCGTGTGGTGGACGACCAAGCATCAACTTGGTCCGAAATCAACACGCGATAGTCCCAATCATACCCCACAAAATGCATCTCGATGCCACTTTTTCTCCACTTTTGGTACCCACGTGCCACATGCACATCTCGACCCCATCGAGATACCCACTCGCCACGTCTGGCATGTTTGAAAGGTGTCATGCTCGTGTGGTGGACGACCAAGCATCAACTTGGTCCGAAATCAACACGCGATAGTCCCAATCATACCCCACAAAATGCATCTCGATGCCACTTTTTCTCCACTTTTGGTACCCACGTGCCACATGCACATCTCGACCCCATCGAGATACCCACTCGCCACGTCTGGCATGTTTGAAAGGTGTCATGCTCGTGTGGTGGACGACCAAGCATCAACTTGGTCCGAAATCAACACGCGATAGTCCCAATCATACCCCACAAAATGCATCTCGATGCCACTTTTTCTCCACTTTTGGTACCCACGTGCCACATGCACATCTCGACCCCATCGAGATACCCACTCGCCACGTCTGGCATGTTTGAAAGGTGTCATGCTCGTGTGGTGGACGACCAAGCATCAACTTGGTCCGAAATCAACACGCGATAGTCCCAATCATACCCCACAAAATGCATCTCGATGCCACTTTTTCTCCACTTTTGGTACCCACGTGCCACATGCACATCTCGACCCCATCGAGATACCCACTCGCCACGTCTGGCATGTTTGAAAGGTGTCATGCTCGTGTGGTGGACGACCAAGCATCAACTTGGTCCGAAATCAACACGCGATAGTCCCAATCATACCCCACAAAATGCATCTCGATGCCACTTTTTCTCCACTTTTGGTACCCACGTGCCACATGCACATCTCGACCCCATCGAGATACCCACTCGCCACGTCTGGCATGTTTGAAAGGTGTCATGCTCGTGTGGTGGACGACCAAGCATCAACTTGGTCCGAAATCAACACGCGATAGTCCCAATCATACCCCACAAAATGCATCTCGATGCCACTTTTTCTCCACTTTTGGTACCCACGTGCCACATGCACATCTCGACCCCATCGAGATACCCACTCGCCACGTCTGGCATGTTTGAAAGGTGTCATGCTCGTGTGGTGGACGACCAAGCATCAACTTGGTCCGAAATCAACACGCGATAGTCCCAATCATACCCCACAAAATGCATCTCGATGCCACTTTTTCTCCACTTTTGGTACCCACGTGCCACATGCACATCTCGACCCCATCGAGATACCCACTCGCCACGTCTGGCATGTTTGAAAGGTGTCATGCTCGTGTGGTGGACGACCAAGCATCAACTTGGTCCGAAATCAACACGCGATAGTCCCAATCATACCCCACAAAATGCATCTCGATGCCACTTTTTCTCCACTTTTGGTACCCACGTGCCACATGCACATCTCGACCCCATCGAGATACCCACTCGCCACGTCTGGCATGTTTGAAAGGTGTCATGCTCGTGTGGTGGACGACCAAGCATCAACTTGGTCCGAAATCAACACGCGATAGTCCCAATCATACCCCACAAAATGCATCTCGATGCCACTTTTTCTCCACTTTTGGTACCCACGTGCCACATGCACATCTCGACCCCATCGAGATACCCACTCGCCACGTCTGGCATGTTTGAAAGGTGTCATGCTCGTGTGGTGGACGACCAAGCATCAACTTGGTCCGAAATCAACACGCGATAGTCCCAATCATACCCCACAAAATGCATCTCGATGCCACTTTTTCTCCACTTTTGGTACCCACGTGCCACATGCACATCTCGACCCCATCGAGATACCCACTCGCCACGTCTGGCATGTTTGAAAGGTGTCATGCTCGTGTGGTGGACGACCAAGCATCAACTTGGTCCGAAATCAACACGCGATAGTCCCAATCATACCCCACAAAATGCATCTCGATGCCACTTTTTCTCCACTTTTGGTACCCACGTGCCACATGCACATCTCGACCCCATCGAGATACCCACTCGCCACGTCTGGCATGTTTGAAAGGTGTCATGCTCGTGTGGTGGACGACCAAGCATCAACTTGGTCCGAAATCAACACGCGATAGTCCCAATCATACCCCACAAAATGCATCTCGATGCCACTTTTTCTCCACTTTTGGTACCCACGTGCCACATGCACATCTCGACCCCATCGAGATACCCACTCGCCACGTCTGGCATGTTTGAAAGGTGTCATGCTCGTGTGGTGGACGACCAAGCATCAACTTGGTCCGAAATCAACACGCGATAGTCCCAATCATACCCCACAAAATGCATCTCGATGCCACTTTTTCTCCACTTTTGGTACCCACGTGCCACATGCACATCTCGACCCCATCGAGATACCCACTCGCCACGTCTGGCATGTTTGAAAGGTGTCATGCTCGTGTGGTGGACGACCAAGCATCAACTTGGTCCGAAATCAACACGCGATAGTCCCAATCATACCCCACAAAATGCATCTCGATGCCACTTTTTCTCCACTTTTGGTACCCACGTGCCACATGCACATCTCGACCCCATCGAGATACCCACTCGCCACGTCTGGCATGTTTGAAAGGTGTCATGCTCGTGTGGTGGACGACCAAGCATCAACTTGGTCCGAAATCAACACGCGATAGTCCCAATCATACCCCACAAAATGCATCTCGATGCCACTTTTTCTCCACTTTTGGTACCCACGTGCCACATGCACATCTCGACCCCATCGAGATACCCACTCGCCACGTCTGGCATGTTTGAAAGGTGTCATGCTCGTGTGGTGGACGACCAAGCATCAACTTGGTCCGAAATCAACACGCGATAGTCCCAATCATACCCCACAAAATGCATCTCGATGCCACTTTTTCTCCACTTTTGGTACCCACGTGCCACATGCACATCTCGACCCCATCGAGATACCCACTCGCCACGTCTGGCATGTTTGAAAGGTGTCATGCTCGTGTGGTGGACGACCAAGCATCAACTTGGTCCGAAATCAACACGCGATAGTCCCAATCATACCCCACAAAATGCATCTCGATGCCACTTTTTCTCCACTTTTGGTACCCACGTGCCACATGCACATCTCGACCCCATCGAGATACCCACTCGCCACGTCTGGCATGTTTGAAAGGTGTCATGCTCGTGTGGTGGACGACCAAGCATCAACTTGGTCCGAAATCAACACGCGATAGTCCCAATCATACCCCACAAAATGCATCTCGATGCCACTTTTTCTCCACTTTTGGTACCCACGTGCCACATGCACATCTCGACCCCATCGAGATACCCACTCGCCACGTCTGGCATGTTTGAAAGGTGTCATGCTCGTGTGGTGGACGACCAAGCATCAACTTGGTCCGAAATCAACACGCGATAGTCCCAATCATACCCCACAAAATGCATCTCGATGCCACTTTTTCTCCACTTTTGGTACCCACGTGCCACATGCACATCTCGACCCCATCGAGATACCCACTCGCCACGTCTGGCATGTTTGAAAGGTGTCATGCTCGTGTGGTGGACGACCAAGCATCAACTTGGTCCGAAATCAACACGCGATAGTCCCAATCATACCCCACAAAATGCATCTCGATGCCACTTTTTCTCCACTTTTGGTACCCACGTGCCACATGCACATCTCGACCCCATCGAGATACCCACTCGCCACGTCTGGCATGTTTGAAAGGTGTCATGCTCGTGTGGTGGACGACCAAGCATCAACTTGGTCCGAAATCAACACGCGATAGTCCCAATCATACCCCACAAAATGCATCTCGATGCCACTTTTTCTCCACTTTTGGTACCCACGTGCCACATGCACATCTCGACCCCATCGAGATACCCACTCGCCACGTCTGGCATGTTTGAAAGGTGTCATGCTCGTGTGGTGGACGACCAAGCATCAACTTGGTCCGAAATCAACACGCGATAGTCCCAATCATACCCCACAAAATGCATCTCGATGCCACTTTTTCTCCACTTTTGGTACCCACGTGCCACATGCACATCTCGACCCCATCGAGATACCCACTCGCCACGTCTGGCATGTTTGAAAGGTGTCATGCTCGTGTGGTGGACGACCAAGCATCAACTTGGTCCGAAATCAACACGCGATAGTCCCAATCATACCCCACAAAATGCATCTCGATGCCACTTTTTCTCCACTTTTGGTACCCACGTGCCACATGCACATCTCGACCCCATCGAGATACCCACTCGCCACGTCTGGCATGTTTGAAAGGTGTCATGCTCGTGTGGTGGACGACCAAGCATCAACTTGGTCCGAAATCAACACGCGATAGTCCCAATCATACCCCACAAAATGCATCTCGATGCCACTTTTTCTCCACTTTTGGTACCCACGTGCCACATGCACATCTCGACCCCATCGAGATACCCACTCGCCACGTCTGGCATGTTTGAAAGGTGTCATGCTCGTGTGGTGGACGACCAAGCATCAACTTGGTCCGAAATCAACACGCGATAGTCCCAATCATACCCCACAAAATGCATCTCGATGCCACTTTTTCTCCACTTTTGGTCTCCCACGTGCCACATGCACATCTCGACCCCATTGAGATACCCACTCGCCACGTCTGGCATGTTTGAAAGGTGTCATGCTCGTGTGGTGGACGACCAAGCATCAACTTGGTCCGAAATCAACACGCGATAGTCCCAAGCATACCCCACAAAATACATCTCGATGCCACTTTTTCTCACTTTGGTACCCACGTGCCACATGCACGTCTCGACCCCATCGAGATACCCACTCGCCACGTCTGGCATGTTTGAAAGGTGTCATGCTCGTGTGGTGGACGACCAAGCATCAACTTGGTCCCGAAATCAACACGCAGTGTCCCAATCATACCCCACAAAATGCATCTCGATGCCACTTTTTTCCACTTTTGATACCCACGTGCCACATGCACATCTCGACCCCATCGAGATACCCACTCGCCACGTCTGGCATGTTTGCAAAGGTGTCATGCTCGTGTGGTGGACGACCAAGCATCAACTTGGTCCGAAATCAACACGCGATAGTCCCAATCATACCCCACAAAATGCATCTCGATGCCACTTTTTCTCCACTTTTGGTACCCACGTGCCACATGCACATCTCGACCCCATCGAGATACCCACTCGCCACGTCTGGCATGTTTGAAAGGTGTCATGCTCGTGTGGTGGACGACCAAGCATCAACTTGGTCCGAAATCAACACGCGATAGTCCCAATCATACCCCACAAAATGCATCTCGATGCCACTTTTTCTCCACTTTTGGTACCCACGTGCCACATGCACATCTCGACCCCATCGAGATACCCACTCGCCACGTCTGGCATGTTTGAAAGGTGTCATGCTCGTGTGGTGGACGACCAAGCATCAACTTGGTCCGAAATCAACACGCGATAGTCCCAATCATACCCCACAAAATGCATCTCGATGCCACTTTTTCTCCACTTTTGGTACCCACGTGCCACATGCACATCTCGACCCCATCGAGATACCCACTCGCCACGTCTGGCATGTTTGAAAGGTGTCATGCTCGTGTGGTGGACGACCAAGCATCAACTTGGTCCGAAATCAACACGCGATAGTCCCAATCATACCCCACAAAATGCATCTCGATGCCACTTTTTCTCCACTTTTGGTACCCACGTGCCACATGCACATCTCGACCCCATCGAGATACCCACTCGCCACGTCTGGCATGTTTGAAAGGTGTCATGCTCGTGTGGTGGACGACCAAGCATCAACTTGGTCCGAAATCAACACGCGATAGTCCCAATCATACCCCACAAAATGCATCTCGATGCCACTTTTTCTCCACTTTTGGTACCCACGTGCCACATGCACATCTCGACCCCATCGAGATACCCACTCGCCACGTCTGGCATGTTTGAAAGGTGTCATGCTCGTGTGGTGGACGACCAAGCATCAACTTGGTCCGAAATCAACACGCGATAGTCCCAATCATACCCCACAAAATGCATCTCGATGCCACTTTTTCTCCACTTTTGGTACCCACGTGCCACATGCACATCTCGACCCCATCGAGATACCCACTCGCCACGTCTGGCATGTTTGAAAGGTGTCATGCTCGTGTGGTGGACGACCAAGCATCAACTTGGTCCGAAATCAACACGCGATAGTCCCAATCATACCCCACAAAATGCATCTCGATGCCACTTTTTCTCCACTTTTGGTACCCACGTGCCACATGCACATCTCGACCCCATCGAGATACCCACTCGCCACGTCTGGCATGTTTGAAAGGTGTCATGCTCGTGTGGTGGACGACCAAGCATCAACTTGGTCCGAAATCAACACGCGATAGTCCCAATCATACCCCACAAAATGCATCTCGATGCCACTTTTTCTCCACTTTTGGTACCCACGTGCCACATGCACATCTCGACCCCATCGAGATACCCACTCGCCACGTCTGGCATGTTTGAAAGGTGTCATGCTCGTGTGGTGGACGACCAAGCATCAACTTGGTCCGAAATCAACACGCGATAGTCCCAATCATACCCCACAAAATGCATCTCGATGCCACTTTTTCTCCACTTTTGGTACCCACGTGCCACATGCACATCTCGACCCCATCGAGATACCCACTCGCCACGTCTGGCATGTTTGAAAGGTGTCATGCTCGTGTGGTGGACGACCAAGCATCAACTTGGTCCGAAATCAACACGCGATAGTCCCAATCATACCCCACAAAATGCATCTCGATGCCACTTTTTCTCCACTTTTGGTACCCACGTGCCACATGCACATCTCGACCCCATCGAGATACCCACTCGCCACGTCTGGCATGTTTGAAAGGTGTCATGCTCGTGTGGTGGACGACCAAGCATCAACTTGGTCCGAAATCAACACGCGATAGTCCCAATCATACCCCACAAAATGCATCTCGATGCCACTTTTTCTCCACTTTTGGTACCCACGTGCCACATGCACATCTCGACCCCATCGAGATACCCACTCGCCACGTCTGGCATGTTTGAAAGGTGTCATGCTCGTGTGGTGGACGACCAAGCATCAACTTGGTCCGAAATCAACACGCGATAGTCCCAATCATACCCCACAAAATGCATCTCGATGCCACTTTTTCTCCACTTTTGGTACCCACGTGCCACATGCACATCTCGACCCCATCGAGATACCCACTCGCCACGTCTGGCATGTTTGAAAGGTGTCATGCTCGTGTGGTGGACGACCAAGCATCAACTTGGTCCGAAATCAACACGCGATAGTCCCAATCATACCCCACAAAATGCATCTCGATGCCACTTTTTCTCCACTTTTGGTACCCACGTGCCACATGCACATCTCGACCCCATCGAGATACCCACTCGCCACGTCTGGCATGTTTGAAAGGTGTCATGCTCGTGTGGTGGACGACCAAGCATCAACTTGGTCCGAAATCAACACGCGATAGTCCCAATCATACCCCACAAAATGCATCTCGATGCCACTTTTTCTCCACTTTTGGTACCCACGTGCCACATGCACATCTCGACCCCATCGAGATACCCACTCGCCACGTCTGGCATGTTTGAAAGGTGTCATGCTCGTGTGGTGGACGACCAAGCATCAACTTGGTCCGAAATCAACACGCGATAGTCCCAATCATACCCCACAAAATGCATCTCGATGCCACTTTTTCTCCACTTTTGGTACCCACGTGCCACATGCACATCTCGACCCCATCGAGATACCCACTCGCCACGTCTGGCATGTTTGAAAGGTGTCATGCTCGTGTGGTGGACGACCAAGCATCAACTTGGTCCGAAATCAACACGCGATAGTCCCAATCATACCCCACAAAATGCATCTCGATGCCACTTTTTCTCCACTTTTGGTACCCACGTGCCACATGCACATCTCGACCCCATCGAGATACCCACTCGCCACGTCTGGCATGTTTGAAAGGTGTCATGCTCGTGTGGTGGACGACCAAGCATCAACTTGGTCCGAAATCAACACGCGATAGTCCCAATCATACCCCACAAAATGCATCTCGATGCCACTTTTTCTCCACTTTTGGTACCCACGTGCCACATGCACATCTCGACCCCATCGAGATACCCACTCGCCACGTCTGGCATGTTTGAAAGGTGTCATGCTCGTGTGGTGGACGACCAAGCATCAACTTGGTCCGAAATCAACACGCGATAGTCCCAATCATACCCCACAAAATGCATCTCGATGCCACTTTTTCTCCACTTTTGGTACCCACGTGCCACATGCACATCTCGACCCCATCGAGATACCCACTCGCCACGTCTGGCATGTTTGAAAGGTGTCATGCTCGTGTGGTGGACGACCAAGCATCAACTTGGTCCGAAATCAACACGCGATAGTCCCAATCATACCCCACAAAATGCATCTCGATGCCACTTTTTCTCCACTTTTGGTACCCACGTGCCACATGCACATCTCGACCCCATCGAGATACCCACTCGCCACGTCTGGCATGTTTGAAAGGTGTCATGCTCGTGTGGTGGACGACCAAGCATCAACTTGGTCCGAAATCAACACGCGATAGTCCCAATCATACCCCACAAAATGCATCTCGATGCCACTTTTTCTCCACTTTTGGTACCCACGTGCCACATGCACATCTCGACCCCATCGAGATACCCACTCGCCACGTCTGGCATGTTTGAAAGGTGTCATGCTCGTGTGGTGGACGACCAAGCATCAACTTGGTCCGAAATCAACACGCGATAGTCCCAATCATACCCCACAAAATGCATCTCGATGCCACTTTTTCTCCACTTTTGGTACCCACGTGCCACATGCACATCTCGACCCCATCGAGATACCCACTCGCCACGTCTGGCATGTTTGAAAGGTGTCATGCTCGTGTGGTGGACGACCAAGCATCAACTTGGTCCGAAATCAACACGCGATAGTCCCAATCATACCCCACAAAATGCATCTCGATGCCACTTTTTCTCCACTTTTGGTACCCACGTGCCACATGCACATCTCGACCCCATCGAGATACCCACTCGCCACGTCTGGCATGTTTGAAAGGTGTCATGCTCGTGTGGTGGACGACCAAGCATCAACTTGGTCCGAAATCAACACGCGATAGTCCCAATCATACCCCACAAAATGCATCTCGATGCCACTTTTTCTCCACTTTTGGTACCCACGTGCCACATGCACATCTCGACCCCATCGAGATACCCACTCGCCACGTCTGGCATGTTTGAAAGGTGTCATGCTCGTGTGGTGGACGACCAAGCATCAACTTGGTCCGAAATCAACACGCGATAGTCCCAATCATACCCCACAAAATGCATCTCGATGCCACTTTTTCTCCACTTTTGGTACCCACGTGCCACATGCACATCTCGACCCCATCGAGATACCCACTCGCCACGTCTGGCATGTTTGAAAGGTGTCATGCTCGTGTGGTGGACGACCAAGCATCAACTTGGTCCGAAATCAACACGCGATAGTCCCAATCATACCCCACAAAATGCATCTCGATGCCACTTTTTCTCCACTTTGGTACCCACGTGCCACATGCACATCTCGACCCCATCGAGATACCCACTCGCCACGTCTGGCATGTTTGAAAGGTGTCATGCTCGTGTGGTGGACGACCAAGCATCAACTTGGTCCGAAATCAACACGCGATAGTCCCAATCATACCCCACAAAATGCATCTCGATGCCACTTTTTCTCCACTTTTGGTACCCACGTGCCACATGCACATCTCGACCCCATCGAGATACCCACTCGCCACGTCTGGCATGTTTGAAAGGTGTCATGCTCGTGTGGTGGACGACCAAGCATCAACTTGGTCCGAAATCAACACGCGATAGTCCCAATCATACCCCACAAAATGCATCTCGATGCCACTTTTTCTCCACTTTTGGTACCCACGTGCCACATGCACATCTCGACCCCATCGAGATACCCACTCGCCACGTCTGGCATGTTTGAAAGGTGTCATGCTCGTGTGGTGGACGACCAAGCATCAACTTGGTCCGAAATCAACACGCGATAGTCCCAATCATACCCCACAAAATGCATCTCGATGCCACTTTTTCTCCACTTTTGGTACCCACGTGCCACATGCACATCTCGACCCCATCGAGATACCCACTCGCCACGTCTGGCATGTTTGAAAGGTGTCATGCTCGTGTGGTGGACGACCAAGCATCAACTTGGTCCGAAATCAACACGCGATAACCCCACAAAATGCATCTCGATGCCACTTTTTCTCCACTTTGGTACCCACGTGCCACATGCACATCTCGACCCCATCGAGATACCCACTCGCCACGTCTGGCATGTTTGAAAGGTGTCATGCTCGTGTGGTGGACGACCAAGCATCAACTTGGTCCGAAATCAACACGCGATAGTCCCAATCATACCCCACAAAATGCATCTCGATGCCACTTTTTCTCCACTTTGGTACCCACGTGCCACATGCACATCTCGACCCCATCGAGATACCCACTCGCCACGTCTGGCATGTTTGAAAGGTGTCATGCTCGTGTGGTGGACGACCAAGCATCAACTTGGTCCGAAATCAACACGCGATAGTCCCAATCATACCCCACAAAATGCATCTCGATGCCACTTTTTCTCCACTTTTGGTACCCACGTGCCACATGCACATCTCGACCCCATCGAGATACCCACTCGCCACGTCTGGCATGTTTGAAAGGTGTCATGCTCGTGTGGTGGACGACCAAGCATCAACTTGGTCCGAAATCAACACGCGATAGTCCCAATCATACCCCACAAAATGCATCTCGATGCCACTTTTTCTCCACTTTTGGTACCCACGTGCCACATGCACATCTCGACCCCATCGAGATACCCACTCGCCACGTCTGGCATGTTTGAAAGGTGTCATGCTCGTGTGGTGGACGACCAAGCATCAACTTGGTCCGAAATCAACACGCGATAGTCCCAATCATACCCCACAAAATGCATCTCGATGCCACTTTTTCTCCACTTTTGGTACCCACGTGCCACATGCACATCTCGACCCCATCGAGATACCCACTCGCCACGTCTGGCATGTTTGAAAGGTGTCATGCTCGTGTGGTGGACGACCAAGCATCAACTTGGTCCGAAATCAACACGCGATAGTCCCAATCATACCCCACAAAATGCATCTCGATGCCACTTTTTCTCCACTTTTGGTACCCACGTGCCACATGCACATCTCGACCCCATCGAGATACCCACTCGCCACGTCTGGCATGTTTGAAAGGTGTCATGCTCGTGTGGTGGACGACCAAGCATCAACTTGGTCCGAAATCAACACGCGATAGTCCCAATCATACCCCACAAAATGCATCTCGATGCCACTTTTTCTCCACTTTTGGTACCCACGTGCCACATGCACATCTCGACCCCATCGAGATACCCACTCGCCACGTCTGGCATGTTTGAAAGGTGTCATGCTCGTGTGGTGGACGACCAAGCATCAACTTGGTCCGAAATCAACACGCGATAGTCCCAATCATACCCACAAAATGCATCTCGATGCCACTTTTTCTCCACTTTTGGTACCCACGTGCCACATGCACATCTCGACCCCATCGAGATACCCACTCGCCACGTCTGGCATGTTTGAAAGGTGTCATGCTCGTGTGGTGGACGACCAAGCATCAACTTGGTCCGAAATCAACACGCGATAGTCCCAATCATACCCACAAAATGCATCTCGATGCCACTTTTTCTCCACTTTTGGTACCCACGTGCCACATGCACATCTCGACCCCATCGAGATACCCACTCGCCACGTCTGGCATGTTTGAAAGGTGTCATGCTCGTGTGGTGGACGACCAAGCATCAACTTGGTCCGAAATCAACACGCGATAGTCCCAATCATACCCCACAAAATGCATCTCGATGCCACTTTTTTCTCCACTTTTGGTACCCACGTGCCACATGCACATCTCGACCCCATCGAGATACCCACTCGCCACGTCTGGCATGTTTGAAAGGTGTCATGCTCGTGTGGTGGACGACCAAGCATCAACTTGGTCCGAAATCAACACGCGATAGTCCCAATCATACCCCACAAAATGCATCTCGATGCCACTTTTTCTCCACTTTTGGTACCCACGTGCCACATGCACATCTCGACCCCATCGAGATACCCACTCGCCACGTCTGGCATGTTTGAAAGGTGTCATGCTCGTGTGGTGGACGACCAAGCATCAACTTGGTCCGAAATCAACACGCGATAGTCCCAATCATACCCCACAAAATGCATCTCGATGCCACTTTTTCTCCACTTTTGGTACCCACGTGCCACATGCACATCTCGACCCCATCGAGATACCCACTCGCCACGTCTGGCATGTTTGAAAGGTGTCATGCTCGTGTGGTGGACGACCAAGCATCAACTTGGTCCGAAATCAACACGCGATAGTCCCAATCATACCCACAAAATGCATCTCGATGCCACTTTTTCTCCACTTTTGGTACCCACGTGCCACATGCACATCTCGACCCCATCGAGATACCCACTCGCCACGTCTGGCATGTTTGAAAGGTGTCATGCTCGTGTGGTGGACGACCAAGCATCAACTTGGTCCGAAATCAACACGCGATAGTCCCAATCATACCCCACAAAATGCATCTCGATGCCACTTTTTCTCCACTTTTGGTACCCACGTGCCACATGCACATCTCGACCCCATCGAGATACCCACTCGCCACGTCTGGCATGTTTGAAAGGTGTCATGCTCGTGTGGTGGACGACCAAGCATCAACTTGGTCCGAAATCAACACGCGATAGTCCCAATCATACCCCACAAAATGCATCTCGATGCCACTTTTTCTCCACTTTTGGTACCCACGTGCCACATGCACATCTCGACCCCATCGAGATACCCACTCGCCACGTCTGGCATGTTTGAAAGGTGTCATGCTCGTGTGGTGGACGACCAAGCATCAACTTGGTCCGAAATCAACACGCGATAGTCCCAATCATACCCCACAAAATGCATCTCGATGCCACTTTTTCTCCACTTTTGGTACCCACGTGCCACATGCACATCTCGACCCCATCGAGATACCCACTCGCCACGTCTGGCATGTTTGAAAGGTGTCATGCTCGTGTGGTGGACGACCAAGCATCAACTTGGTCCGAAATCAACACGCGATAGTCCCAATCATACCCCACAAAATGCATCTCGATGCCACTTTTTCTCCACTTTTGGTACCCACGTGCCACATGCACATCTCGACCCCATCGAGATACCCACTCGCCACGTCTGGCATGTTTGAAAGGTGTCATGCTCGTGTGGTGGACGACCAAGCATCAACTTGGTCCGAAATCAACACGCGATAGTCCCAATCATACCCCACAAAATGCATCTCGATGCCACTTTTTCTCCACTTTTGGTACCCACGTGCCACATGCACATCTCGACCCATCGAGATACCCACTCGCCACGTCTGGCATGTTTGAAAGGTGTCATGCTCGTGTGGTGGACGACCAAGCATCAACTTGGTCCGAAATCAACACGCGATAGTCCCAATCATACCCCACAAAATGCATCTCGATGCCACTTTTTCTCCACTTTTGGTACCCACGTGCCACATGCACATCTCGACCCCATCGAGATACCCACTCGCCACGTCTGGCATGTTTGAAAGGTGTCATGCTCGTGTGGTGGACGACCAAGCGTCAACTTGGTCCGAAATCAACACGCGATAGTCCCAATCATACCCCACAAAATGCATCTCGATGCCACTTTTTCTCCACTTTTGGTACCCACGTGCCACATGCACATCTCGACCCCATCGAGATACCCACTCGCCACGTCTGGCATGTTTGAAAGGTGTCATGCTCGTGTGGTGGACGACCAAGCATCAACTTGGTCCGAAATCAACACGCGATAGTCCCAATCATACCCCACAAAATGCATCTCGATGCCACTTTTTCTCCACTTTGGTACCCACGTGCCACATGCACATCTCGACCCCATCGAGATACCCACTCGCCACGTCTGGCATGTTTGAAAGGTGTCATGCTCGTGTGGTGGACGACCAAGCATCAACTTGGTCCGAAATCAACACGCGATAGTCCCAATCATACCCACAAAATGCATCTCGATGCCACTTTTGGTACTTTTTTTGCTCCACTTTTGGTACCCACGTGCCACATGCACATCTCGACCCCATCGAGATACCCACTCGCCACGTCTGGCATGTTTGAAAGGTGTCATGCTCGTGTGGTGGACGACCAAGCATCAACTTGTCCGAAATCAACACGCGATAGTCCCAATCATACCCCACAAAATGCATCTCGATGCCACTTTTTCTCCACTTTTGGTACCCACGTGCCACATGCACATCTCGACCCCATCGAGATACCCACTCGCCACGTCTGGCATGTTTGAAAGGTGTCATGCTCGTGTGGTGGACAACCAAGCATCAACTTGGTCCGAAATCAACACGCGATAGTCCCAATCATACCCCACAAAATGCATCTCGATGCCACTTTTTCTCCACTTTTGGTACCCACGTGCCACATGCACATCTCGACCCCATCGAGATACCCCACTCGCCACGTCTGGCATGTTTGAAAGGTGTCATGCTCGTGTGGTGGACGACCAAGCATCAACTTGGTCCGAAATCAACACGCGATAGTCCCAATCATACCCCACAAAATGCATCTCGATGCCACTTTTTCTCCACTTTTACCCACGTGCCACATGCACATCTCGACCCCATCGAGATACCCACTCGCCACGTCTGGCATGTTTGAAAGGTGTCATGCTCGTGTGGTGGACGACCAAGCATCAACTTGGTCCGAAATCAACACGCGATAGTCCCGATCATACCCCACAAAATGCATCTCGATGCCACTTTTTCTCCACTTTCGGTACCCACGTGCCACATGCACATCTCGACCCCATCGAGATACCCACTCGCCACGTCTGGCATGTTTGAAAGGTGTCATGCTCGTGTGGTGGACGACCAAGCATCAACTTGGTCCGAAATCAACACGCGATAGTCCCAATCATACCCCACAAAATGCATCTCGATGCCACTTTTTTCTCCACTTTTGGTACCCACGTGCCACATGCACATCTCGACCCCATCGAGATACCCACTCGCCACGTCTGGCATGTTTGAAAGGTGTCATGCTCGTGTGGTGGACGACCAAGCATCAACTTGGTCCGAAATCAACACGCGATAGTCCCAATCATACCCCACAAAATGCATCTCGATGCCACTTTTTTCCACTTTCGGTACCCACGTGCCACATGCACATCTCGACCCCATCGAGATACCCACTCGCCACGTCTGGCATGTTTGAAAGGTGTCATGCTCGTGTGGTGGACGACCAAGCATCAACTTGGTCCGAAATCAACACGCGATAGTCCCAATCATACCCCACAAAATGCATCTCGATGCCACTTTTTCTCACTTTTGGTACCCACGTGCCACATGCACATCTCGACCCCATCGAGATACCCACTCTGCCACGTCTGGCATGTTTGAAAGGTGTCATGCTCGTGTGGTGGACGACCAAGCATCAACTTGGTCCGAAATCAACACGCGATAGTCCCAATCATACCCACAAAATGCATCTCGATGCCACTTTTTTTTCTCCACTTTTGGTACCCACGTGCCACATGCACATCTCGACCCCATCGAGATACCCACTCGCCACGTCTGGCATGTTTGAAAGGTGTCATGCTCGTGTGGTGGACGACCAAGCATCAACTTGGTCCGAAATTCACGCGATAGTCCCAATCATACCCACAAAATGCATCTCGATGCCACTTTTTCTCCACTTTTGGTACCCACGTGCCACATGCACATCTCGACCCCATCGAGATACCCACTGCGCCACGTCTGGCATGTTTGAAAGGTGTCATGCTCGTGTGGTGGACGACCAAGCATCAACTTGGTCCGAAATCAACACGCGATAGTCCCAATCATACCCCACAAAATGCATCTCGATGCCACTTTTTCTCCACTTTTGGTACCCACGTGCCACATGCACATCTCGACCCCATCGAGATACCCACTCGCCACGTCTGGCATGTTTGAAAGGTGTCATGCTCGTGTGGTGAACGACCAAGCATCAACTTGGTCCGAAATCCATGCGATAGTCCCAATCATACCCCACAAAATGCATCTCGATGCCACTTCTCCACTT